>JACEFZ010002483.1:25000-62883 GCA_014155875.1 Cepaea nemoralis | reverse complement strand
AAAAAATTTTTTCCAACCCTACACGTAAACATGCAAGCTCTGAAAAACACGAACAATACACATTGCAACAATTTTAAAACAGGTCCGCCGCGTGAAGGCCAGGAGTTGGACTTTTGCTGCATATGTGAATACACCGAGCCATTGGGGTATGTATGCAAGGTTGGGCGCTCACCCCAACCTCACCCCCGGCTGCATAACAGCAACATTTGGAACATGCTGGCCGAAATAAAACTACACATGTAAAGAAACATCTAAGTAAATTAATTGTAAGGGACATAACAACATAAGTTATTTCAAGGGAAATAACTCGGAATGTAATATATTTACTTACGTGATATAAAGAATTGTGCATCATGTATTTACTGGCTATATGGTTACATATATGAAGAGTTATATTAGCCAGATCTGAGTTTATTCAGGTTAAGAAGCAATTCACTTTCAAGATAACATCTTGTGGGGCCGAAAGTCACTGTTAGTTGAGTGTGTTCCTGCTATAGAAAGTCACCAGTGCCAATTTTGACAGGTAGCAGCCCCAGCTGAGAGTGTCTGCAAGTTTGGCAATCTAAACTCTGTAATTCCTCGGTGGATTGTATCCACAGGTGAAATTACCCATACACACTTCAGCTGCACAGTGCCTGGTTTCATCGACAAGTCTGTCAGAAGGGACTGTGATAGAGCATGGTTAACCATTTTTTTAAATCTCCAGTGGAGAGGTAGCCAAACATTAGATAGATCAGTGATTTTATCTCCAGTGGAGAGGTAGCCAAACATTAGACAGATCAGTGATTTTATCTCCAGTGGAGAGGTAGCCAAACATTAGACATATAAGTGATTTTATCTCCAGTGGAGAGGTAGCCAAACATTAGACATATCGGTGATTTTATCTCCAGTGGAGAGGTAGCCAAACATTAGACAGATCAGTGATTTTATCTCCAGTGGAGAGGTAGCCAAACATTAGACAGATCAGTGATTTTATCTCCAGTGGAGAGGTAGCCAAACATTAGACAGATCAGTGATTTTATCTCCAGTGGAGAGGTAGCCAAACATTAGACAGATCAGTGATTTTATCTCCAGTGGAGAGGTAGCCAAACATTAGACAGATCAGTGATTTTATCTCAGTGGAGAGGTAGCCAAACATTAGACAGATCAGTGATTTTATCTCCAGTGGAGAGGTAGCCAAACATTAGACAGATCAGTGATTTTATCTCCAGTGGAGAGGTAGCCAAACATTAGACAGATCAGTGATTTTATCTCCAGTGGAGGAGGTAGCCAAACATTAGACAGATCAGTGATTTTATCTCCAGTGGAGAGGTAGCCAAACATTAGACAGATCAGTGATTTTATCTCCAGTGGAGAGGTAGCCAAACATTAGACAGATCAGTGATTTTATCTCCAGTGGAGAGGTAGCCAAACATTAGACAGATCAGTGATTTTATCTCCAGTGGAGAGGTAGCCAAACATTAGACAGATCAGTGATTTTATCTCAGTGGAGAGGTAGCCAAACATTAGACAGATCAGTGATTTTATCTCCAGTGGAGAGGTAGCCAAACATTAGATAGATCGATTATGTGGTTGTTTCGGGATTTGAAATTTAAATATTGAGCACAACCCACCACTGGCAACGCTGATCGCATTCCGGTATGAACCTAAGGCCTATCCACGCCAATATGGAAGCACTAGACTCGAGTTTCGCCCTCATTTGAGCTCGTCAGTAGTGCACATCCCTGACCGGATCCGGAAACAGTCCCGGATCACGCGTGTGAAGCGGGTGTGTAACCACGCGGCACACACTGGACACACCAAATTATCACAACAGAATACCACAACGCTACCCATCGTAGGCTATGCTCAAGATTGCCCAATCGCCGCGACCGACGTCCGTCAATCGATGGGACCCGAACGATCAGGACTTCTCACTGGCAAGGAACACCAGGCCTCCTAAAATCCAGTGAGCAACAATCAAATTGATTATGTGGTTGTTTCGGGATTTGAAATTTAAATATTGAGCACAACCCACCTACTGGCAACGCTGATCGCATTCTGGTATGAACCTAAGGCCTATCCACGCCAATATGGAAGCACTATACTCGAGTTTCACCCTCATTTGAGCTCGTCAGTAGTGCACATCCCTGACCGGATCCGGAAACAGTCCCGGATCACGCGTGTGAAGCGGGTGTGTAACCACGCGGCACACACTGGACACACCAAATTATCACAACAGAATACCACAACGCTACCCATCGTAGGCTATGCTCAAGATTGCCCAATCGCCGCGACCGACGTCCGTCAATCGATGGGACCCGAACGATCAGGACTTCTCACTGGCAAGGAACACCAGGCCTCCTAAAATCCAGTGAGCAACAATCAAATTGATTATGTGGTTGTTTCGGGATTTGAAATTTAAATATTGAGCACAACCCACTACTGGCAACGCTGATCGCATTCTGGTATGAACCTAAGGCCTATCCACGCCAATATGGAAGCACTATACTCGAGTTTCGCCCTCATTTGAGCTCGTCAGTAGTGCACATCCCTGACCGGATCCGGAAACAGTCCCGGATCACGCGTGTGAAGCGGGTGTGTAACCACGCGGCACACACTGGACACACCAAATTATCACAACAGAATACCACAACGCTACCCATCGTAGGCTATGCTCAAGATTGCCCAATCGCCGCGACCGACGTCCGTCAATCGATGGGACCCGAACGATCAGGACTTCTCACTGGCAAGGAACACCAGGCCTCCTAAAATCCAGTGAGCAACAATCAAATTGATTATGTGGTTGTTTCGGGATTTGAAATTTAAATATTGAGCACAACCCACTACTGGCAACGCTGATCGCATTCTGGTATGAACCTAAGGCCTATCCACGCCAATATGGAAGCACTATACTCGAGTTTCGCCCTCATTTGAGCTCGTCAGTAGTGCACATCCCTGACCGGATCCGGAAACAGTCCCGGATCACGCGTGTGAAGCGGGTGTGTAACCACGCGGCACACACTGGACACACCAAATTATCACAACAGAATACCACAACGCTACCCATCGTAGGCTATGCTCAAGATTGCCCAATCGCCGCGACCGACGTCCGTCAATCGATGGGACCCGAACGATCAGGACTTCTCACTGGCAAGGAACACCAGGCCTCCTAAAATCCAGTGAGCAACAATCAAATTGATTATGTGGTTGTTTCGGGATTTGAAATTTAAATATTGAGCACAACCCACCTACTGGCAACGCTGATCGCATTCTGGTATGAACCTAAGGCCTATCCACGCCAATATGGAAGCACTAGACTCGAGTTTCGCCCTCATTTGAGCTCGTCAGTAGTGCACATCCCTAGGAGGCCTGGTGTTCCTTGCCAGTGAGAAGTCCTGATCGTTCGGGTCCCATCGATTGACGGACGTCAGTCGCGGCGATTGGGCAATCTTGAGCATAGCCTACGATGGGTAGCGTTGTGGTATTCTGTTGTGATAATTTGGTGTGTCCAGTGTGTGCCGCGTGGTTACACACCAGCTTCACACGCGTGATCCGGGACTGTTTCCGGATCCGGTGTGGAAATGCCTTAGGTTCATACCGGAATGCGATCAGCGTTGCCAGTGGTGGGTTGTGCTCAATATTTAAATTAGATAGATCATTGATTGCTATTTTGCATGAGATATTTTATAGTGTTACTGATAGTTTGCCTGTTACTCATAATTTGTAAAAGTTCAGTTTATTGTAACCTGCTCTGTGAAAAGCATGTGATTTTCATAATCTGTCAATGATGACTATAAGCTATAGATAAAAGAGTGTAGTGTGTGTTTAACATAAGGGATTCAGGGCCAGTTAGCAGCGATTTGGAGGTGAAAAGATAGTCATTTTGACGATAACCTTCAATATCAAGACTTTTGTATATGTATGTCTTATATACATGCACTATGTACATACCACACATGTACATGTGTTCTCGTTTACTTGTGTGTCTCCATTGTGATCAGACATGTTGTCAGAATCTCAACACAACCAGTCTGTCATTGCTGTGAACATGTGTGTGATATGGTTAACCTGATGTCATTTCACAACACAGTGGAGTGTTACCCATGATTGGTGGACTTTGCTTACTGCATGTTGAACACCTATTTGCAGATGTATATGGTGCAATAAATATTTACAGTCGAAGCTTCTCATTAACTCTGTGTCCAAGATGGTGTTTCTTCCAAGTAATACATATTTGGTATTATAATAATAACTATCCCAGATAAGAGTTATGGCTTAGCAATAATAAGTTGAGGAGCACCTTTCTGGATAGAAGGAATGAGCATAATGAGGACATAGTGGGTTAATGCAACAAAAGTAGTTACGTTTTGTGTCAGGTCTTAGACAGATATGACTGAGCTACCGTATAACAGTAGACAGTACTACCTGCTTTCTGTTAGCGCCGAACGTTGGGCGGCGCTTACCAAACCCGACACCCCACATTGTGCCAACGGCTTCGGGCGGAAGAGCGCAATTTGGGAGGGTACAAGCCTTACCCTGGTGCGAGGAAATGCAACCTAAGGACAAAATGTCATGGCAGGGCAGACCAGGCCCTAAGCCTTAGTTGGCGGCTGGTCTAGGATCGAAGCTCCGACAGGCGGACAGTTAAAGCATTGGTTTGCTGATCCGACAGCTTCTGCAGCTTGTCTTGTTCCAGATGTAGAGGTGTTACGTTTCCTCTGGAGTGAACTAGGCAGGCCGAGAGAGGGATCATGCTGCATGGGCAACACATGATCTCTATATTTTAGCCCAGGCTTTGTGCTATGGAGAGGCAATAACTCTATCCCTGGTCTTAACCGGTCTCGGAATCAAAGCGAGAGGCAACTGTTACGGGTTATAAGTTCCTGTCAGTTGGAGACTTAGATGGATAGGACATCTTAGGAGGATGGATGATGGTAGAATACCAAAGGACATCTTTTTTGGTGAATTAGAGATGGGTAAGAGATCTTAGGGTCGGCCTCTACTACGATACAAAGATGTGTGTAAGCGGGACACGATTGATACAGGCATTGATAATGCACATTGGGAGCAAGTCGCCGCTGAACGTGTTGCATGGAGGGCAAAGATCAGAAATGGAGTAAAGACAAAGGAGAAAATTATTGCAGATAAGTCACACACCGAGCGTGTGAGACGTAAGATGGTGCATGATGGTGGAAATGACTACGTGTTCACATGCACCCACTGTGAACGAACATTTACAGCGTGAATTCGCCTTATCAGTCACATTCGCTACCGCCATAGGTAAAAGTTAATATGCCTCTTTAAAGCGCAAACTAACGTCTGTCAAGACGGCAAGGTGCCATTGATACAGAATTGTAGTAATTGTTTAAAAACTTTATATGATTTACATAGTTCTTTCAATGTGGCTGCAGAAACAACTATTCCAAAATTAAAGAAGGTGGGTCGTAAGAAATGGATGACTGAAGAAATTTTACACCTCATGTAAACAAGAAGACTCAACAAAAATAATTCTGTCAAAGATGAAGAAATTCACAGACAAGTCAGAACATTATGTAAGGAGGCAAAAGAAACATGGCTTGAGGAAAAGTGCTTAGAAATTGAAAGCCAACACAACAGTCAAAATATCAAATTAGTGCACAAAAGAATTCAGGAACTTACTAATAAAAGAACAAGTACTTCAACAGGGTGTCTAAAAACTGAAGATGGCAAAATCATAATAGAAAAAGACCAGATTCTACAGGTATGGACAGATTATGTGAAACACCTTTATGATGACAACAGAGATGAACAGTATGATATTAGATTTATAATGAAGGACCGCCAATTTTGGAGATGGAGGTTCGAAATGTTCTTAAGCATATGAAAGCTGGCAAGGCCCCCGGTGCAGATAACATCACATCAGAAATGATTAAAGCTTTAGAAGAATTTGGACTAGATCAAGTCACCAGACTGCTGAACACATTATATGATACTGGAGATATACCTCCTGAATTATGTAACTCTATATTTATTGCAATCCCAAAGAAATCAGGAACCTTGGAATGTGATCAACATAGAACAATTAGTATAATGAGTCACATCACAAAGATTTTGCTAAGAATTATCATGCAAAGAATGAGGAAGAAGATACAACCTGAAATAGGGGAAGAACAATGCGGGTTTGTAGAAGGAAAGGGTACAGTAAATGCTGTGTATATGCTGCGAACAGTTATTGAACGTGCTATAGAAGTAAACAAGGATATACATCTTTGCTTTATTGACTATACAAAGGCTTTTGATGGCATTAGACATGTCAGCATGGTGGATATGCTTGCAGATCTACAAATTGATGGGAAAGACATTAGACTTATGAAAACATATATTGGAAACAACAAGCTGCAATAAGGATTGATAATGAAGTGGGACAGTATCAGCCAATTAAGAGAGGTGTTAGGCAGGGATGTGTGATGTCTCCAGATCTTTTTTCCCTGTACAGTGAAAATATTTTCAGAAATGTAGAGGATATAAATGGAATCAGCATTGGAGGACGAAACATCAATAACATTAGATATGCAGATGATACAGTATTGGTTGCAGACAATGCGCAGGACCTGCAACAATTAGTAGATGCGGTTGTTGTACACAGTGAGCAACTGATGATCGTCAGTAGGAAGGAAGAAATACCACAATATAATATACAAGTAAATGGAAATATTCTTCAACAAGTGAATCGGTACAATTATCTTGGAACAGTCATAACATCTGATGGGAGATGCCTTGAAGAGATTAGAACAAGAATCGCCATGGCGACAGTAGCCTTTAGCAAGATGAAAAACATTCTGACCAATAAAAGATGTCAATTGAAACGAGAAAAAGAGTGTTGAGGGGATACATAGAGCCTGTTCTTTTGTATGGATGTGGAACTTGGACAATGAGCAGTCAAGCTGAAAAGCATCTGATGGCTGCAGAAATGTGGTTTCTGAGGAAAATGCAAAGAATACCATGGACAGACAGAAAAACCAATGATCAAGTACTGCAGGAGACAAATGAACATCGTAAACTGATTAGAGAAATTAGACGTAGACAGTCAAAATTTTTTGGACATGTTATGAGAAGAAATGGATTGGAGAGCTTAGTGACAACTGGCAAGATCGAGGGGAACAGACCAAGAGGAAGACCGAGAGGAAAATACCTGGATGGCTTGGCCACATGGCATGGACGAGACAGGAACACTGAGCTGATCCACGACACTGGTTATCGAGTGAAATGGCGAGTCATGACCGCCCACGCTTTCCGGCATGGCACATGATTGATTGATTGATAGTTCTTTTTAAGGTCTATAAAATGCATAGGAAATTTTATAACACTTTTGAGAGATATTTAGATATTGTGTAACAATTATGGTTATATTTTACAAGGGTGAAAATTTATGACCCATTTTGTTATTTTCTCTTGATATCACATGAATGTTTTGGTTAGCTGTTAATGCATGAATTCATATACATTTTTGCTTTTAAATATATAATTTTTTTCTTTTGTCCAAAACACTTTTTTTTTCTTCAGTGACAAGAATGGCTTCTCTCACTCTATTCTCAATTTGATCTCGTTCACCTTCTATCAACTGAGACCCCTTAACGCCAACTTTGCGGCGAGGTGTTATTGGACGCCATTCGTAATAAATACCAAGTATATTAATCTGTCCTAGATCAAAGTACATCTCCTCCTGCATCACGACAGTGAATAAGAGCGACCTAAATGCACCTGATCCGTCTATGGGTACCAGCTGAGGCAGTCATCACAATGACACATTGGTCTATTTTTAGTTAATAAGGGCTCTCGGTTCTCCCAGGGGCCAAAAACATCCCCTTAGGTCAGCACGTCCCAAAAGGCGAAGATCACATTACCCATCATTCGCTCCAATATTCACCGCCTCGTGGTCTCGAGGTATGGTGTCCGCATAGAGTGCTGGAGGTCTCGGGTTCAAGACCCGGTGAGGACCGGGTCTTTTTGTTCTTTTTTCACGTAGACTTCCAGTAACAAAACGACTTCCAGTAACAAAACTTCCCCTGGTCTCTGGGTAGCGAGATCAGACGCCCGTGTGTATTGTTGCGCACGTAAAAAATCCCTTGGCAGTTGAAAACCGAAAAAGAGTAGCCTAACGGCGCTGCCCGGGCAAAATTTCCAGTTAAAAATCTACCCAAAGAATTTCAGGATCCTCGCCGGTGCTATGGAGTTCGCGCACTGAGCTGAGATTCTCCAGACTCAGGTTTGAGTTAGGAGTAGAACTGGGAATGAAGAGAGAATTGATGGAAGAAATAAAGAGGAGGCAAGTGAAATATTTCGGCCACGTTAAAAGACACGATACTCTTGTAAAAATCCATACTGGAAGGCAAGGTTGAGGGCAAGCGAGCAAGAGGTAGACAACGATACTAGTGGGAAGATAACATCAAGAGATGGACGAACATTAGCCTGACAAAATATGCAGTCAAGGCGAGAGATAGACAGTGTTGAGATCCATTCAGCCAACCTTCATTGTGGAGACGGCACCCGATTGATTGATTGAGAACGGAACACTTAAGGGTTACACCCGTGTGTCGTGATGTTGATCCGTCAACTAAACATTACTCATCAATCACCGCCTCGTCTTCAGCATATTATTCATCAATCACTGCATCATCTTCAACACACTACTTATCAATCACCGCATCGTCTTCAGCACACTACTGTTTTAATAAACCTTCATTATGGAGACGGCACCTGATTGATTGATTGAGAACGAAACGCGTATGGATTACATCCGTGTATAGTGATGTTGATCTGTCAACTAAACATTACTCATCAATCAACTCCTGGTCTTCAGCACATTACTCTCAATTACCGCATCATCTTCAGCACATTACTGTTTTAAACTGATTGAGTGCCAAACAAAACATGGGTTTTACCCAAGCAGAAATTGATGGCAGAAAATGGGAATTAGGGGTATGCCATAATATTGATCTAAAAATTGTTAAAATGGTAGTAAATATATTGTATTATATATCAAATTAAAGGACATTGCACAAGGAACACATTGGTATTGCTACTGTTGCTAAATGTTAGAAATATAATAATAATATTAGAAGATGTTGTAAAAAATAAATTGATGACAGAGGTGACATGTACGTGAAATTTCCACTTACCAAGGCGCTACTGCTCCAACGGTGTTTAAAATCCAATGAAACTTACTGAATTATGATAACTACACCACTTTGCTACACAAATATCACTAGAACGGCTCCATAACACCAATAAATCACAATAAAAACATACTATTTTGAAGCGCATCATTGTCACATAAAATAGAAAATGTCGGAAAATCATGACTCAGGTTTTGACCGTTTTCTGCTTATAAACACAAAATTTATGCTATTTTTTATTTAGTTATAATTATTATTCTTTTAAATTTAATTATTTAAATACTCCTTAAATACTTTGTGATAGGCAAATCAAACTTTAGGGGCACAAATATGGCCCATTAGCTAATTCGGCCTGATGACAAACTTTCACGGTTAGCGGCTAACTAGCTAAAGTAGCCGGTTAGTTTGTTTACATTCATACACGGTTAATTTTAACCAAAATACCACATTTAACATGTGCTATCAGTTTAGAATAGTTCACAAAGACCTTTAAATCAGAATAACTACAATCTAAATTGTTTAAAACTATTATCTAATGTAAATATATGAGGCCGAAAATCAGGGTCGATGCCGTTGTCAAATCAGAAAAGTAAACAAACCTTTAACTACGAATAATCCCACAATATCCATTCATTTTCTGCCCCTCGTGGCCTGTCTGTGGCCTGTGTGTAAATGAAAAACTTTCTTCATACGAAAAACGTAATTCCGGGGCATTCAAATTAGGATTGACATGCAAACGAAACAAACAAACGAACTGCTAAGATCTCGGCAATACAGTAACCAAGTGTCAAAAAAGTTGAGACTGTTTGGCAACTGAGTGATCGTCGGCACTGAATCAGTTAAAACGTTACTCCAGCATAAATCTAGATGAAGAATTACAGTCTGTACGATCCTACAACTGCCCCTGTCTCTTGGAGGGTTCGGCTAAAACAGCCATTTTATATAAGAAAGAGACTCCCATCATTTATTCTCTCTCTCATCTGCCTGTCACATCCTCTGTTCGTCAAGGTTTCACTTCTTGGAGTGACTACATAAAACATGGCGTTATCTGCGTCAGCGAACGTACGTTAGACTAAGTAACTAAATGTGAGCGCCAAACAATACTACGTGTGTTTATTTATGTGGCTATTTCAGTGGCCTCAACTGGTTCCCAAACTGATTTCTTGTGTGTAATACGTGTACTGCATTAGAACCGACCAAAAATGTCTCTTCTTTAAATGTGTGTTAATATACTAGACACAGCATTACGGTCCGATGTGTTTGTGTGTTTGTTATTTGACCTATCCTGGTTTAATATAAATTATGAGACCTATGGTGCTATCTCAATGGTTAGATGCGAATTATGTCCGTATTCCACAGTTGTTAGGTTCATGTGTATGATAGACATGACTAATGAAGGCACTTGTTTTTGGAGTGTCTAGTTGGTCATGCGTCGAAGCACATTTGTTCCTGCAGCGAGGCGCAGTCGCCATTTGGAGGTGACAGGTTCGAATCCCGGTCGGTAACTATAGCTTTGAGATTTTATGTTGTCTAGTGCGTCCTCCAGTCTCTACTTCTTTCTTCTCCTTCTGTGAGCGCCAAACCAAACAATACTACGTGTGTTTATTAATGAGGCTGTTTCAGTGGCCTCAACTGGTTCCCAAATTGATTTCTTGTAAATAACTAAAGTAAAGGTGACTTTTACACCTTTAAAGGGCACTGGACATACGGTACTAGACTCATATTTTTATATGGTCGAACGACACTAAGTGTGTGATATTGTACGTATCACTGTGACCGCCTTACTTCTCAAGACATTTATTGGCACCAGTTTTAGGCTGGGTGAGTCTGGGAATATAAATATTTAAAAAAAAAAAAAAACTCCAAACGGCCCTGCTGCGTATCGAACCCAAGACCACAGGCACGGTAGGCGAGGGTCTAGCCACTATGCTATCGCGGCTCCCTGACGTACGTTGTGACTTCTATCACCTTCATATGTGTGGTTCAATATTGAGGTATGTCTCTGGTTATTATAACTAAGAGGGGACTTCAAATGAAAACATTGAAAGTCCGAATCAAAAGCTCACTGTGTGGGCTTCATAAAAGGTCGAAAAAGTGTTCTAGTGGCACGAGATGGAATATTGCTTGGATAGCAAATCCATTACGTGGAAAGGCCGAATCGAAAGCTCAGTGTGTGGATGTCATCTGCAGACTGCATTCTTCTGGTTTCCGGAGGAACAGCCTGTGGTGAACGGAAGGCCCAAGATACGGAAGTTAGGCTAAGCAGCATGTGCAGGACGTGACGATTCCTTGGGTGAGCCCAGTACCAGAGCGCTGTGTGTCGGCTCTGCAACCATGGAAGCCTCCTTGGATGGCGGGTATCCCCATGGTCTACCCCTGCCTTCCCTTGAGGACTGACCAGGATGTCTTTGGCTTTTCTGTATGGACCAGCTGGGATGGGGGATAACATCACAACAGTGAGAGTCAAACGTCCTAAGAAACCCCCGGGAAGGTTAACCTGGTCAACAAATTCCCGCAGAAGTCGGATGTGTCGGCCTAACGGCGCAAGAACGCAGCTCTGCTGTAAACAGGCACAACGCAATCACGTCCGAAAAAGAAAAAAAAACAACTCCGGATGACCGCAGAAGAAGAAGAAGAATTACAATAACCATGCCATTGTCTTGTAAACGTGTCAATGTTGTTGTTAAAGATAATAAGAGTGTTAAGCACGAGTCATTATGGTGCGGACGAACACATTGACGTCAAAATGACAGTTTAAAGATGACCTCCTCACTGTTGACATGCACCAAAGAGGTGTAGCGTTCTGTTAACCTTGTTTTAATCAGTGATGGGGTAAAACCTATAGACATTCATCGGCGAATGAAGGTCCAGTATGGTGATGCATGCTCGTATCTTGTGTATATCTTTTATGTGGGGGAACATTAAATCTTTCAGCCACGTCGACCTCCAAGTGAGAGCAGTAAATTTCCGCTGTGTGAGTGAGTACCAATTCGTAGCCGCAAAAATGCATAAATCCAGGGCAACAAATGTGAGTCTGTTCAAATTTTTCCTCTGATGCTAAGAGAGTCAGTGCCAAACAGAAAGTAGCTTTGGACCAAACAAAAACGGACGGCGGAAAATGGGAAGTAGGAGTGTGTCACAGTTATGGCTTAAAAGTTGTTAATATAGTAACAGACATGTTGTATTATATATGAAATTAAAGGGGGTTACATATTAAAAACTACTGTATATAAAAGTTGTAGCATATCTTTTGCATGACGTAGCAGTCAACCCCAGCATTTTTTTTAGCTGTTCGTAATTACTGGGCAAGTTTACGTTCAGTAGTTTGCCATTGGTTTCTGAACGACCGGCACACATACAGTGTTTAGTTTAGTTTAGTTTAGTTTAGTTTAGTTTAGTTTAGTTTAGTTTAGTTTAGGTTAGTTTACTCGACGGATAAACATCACTGCACACGGGTGCAACCCATAAGTGCTCCGTTCTTCTCCTAACTCAAACCTGAGTCTGGAGAAACTCAGCTCAGTGCACGAACTCCGTGGCACCGGCGAGGCTCCTGAAATACTTTGGGTGGATTTTAACTCGACATTTTGCCCGGGCAGCGCCGTTAGGCTACTCTTTTTCGATTTCCAACTGCCAAGGGACTTTTTACGTGCGCAAGAATACACACGGGCGTCCGATCTCACTACCCAGAGACCAGGGGAAATTTTTACTAGAAGTCCACTTGAAAAAACCCTGGTCCTCACCGGGGCTTGAACCCGGGACCTTCAGCACTCGAGGCGGACACCATACCTCGAGACCAAGCGCCCCCAACATACAGTGTTGCCATCTCCTTTTGATGAAAAAGCATCAAAATCGAGCCAAACAAGCACCAAAACGCACCAAAAATTGGTGGGAACACAAAAAAAAAAACAAAAAAAAAGCACCAATGAGTTTTAGTACAAATGTAACAAGGTAGTGCATTATAATTTATTATAATCACTGAATATTAGAATGAAGTTTATTCCAGATCTGCCAAATCCCAGTCAGACAACTCCTCTTCAGTGTCTATAGCCATTTCCTGCTGTGTTTGCTCCTGCGATGATGATGATGATGATGCTGATGATGATGATGCTGATGATGATGATGATGATGATGATGATGATGATGATGATGATGATGATGATGATGGTGATGATGATGATGATGATCCAATTTTTCGTAGCATATCCTTTGGTAGTTTATAATGATAGCATTTGCCATATCTTTTCATTCCATATCTAAAAGTCAAAACAGCTGTCAAATTTTTGATTCTGCTTGGTTGTCAGAAGTCACAGCTTGTACTTCACTGCAAGGTATTGTTTTTCGTGTAAGTATTAGAACTCCTCCTTTGTGTCCTTCGTGGTCGAAACGTGTGGAACCAAGAACCAAGTGATGACTGCGAATCTACAACCATGGTCAGACATGCGAGAACAGCAAATTAACTGATTCACTGCCAAACAAAACGTAAGTTTGGACCATACATGGTAGACAATCAAATGAACAAATATTATAATGTACATTTCCGTTCACTGAGCACGGAAGATACTGTGAAACAAAACAAATAACACAATGACCCTAGTATGGCGATATTTTTTTCCTTCTGTCCAAATGGGAGGTCATATTTGGCGATATATTATCCCTCGGCGCTGAATCGGTTAAAAGAGGTGTGGCCAAACAAGAACACTACGCTGGAAGCCAAAGAAGATTGATAAACCAACACAGAACTGGTGTCGTTAGCCGCTACTCGCTGCAGGATTTACTGAGGAGGGGATCCGAGCACTTATGGACTGAATGGATTCGATGTGCAATGAGGATGATATGTCGACTAACTAACTAACTAAGGGACATAACAACATAAGTTATTGCAAGGGAAATAACTAAAATGTAATATATTTATTATGTGATATAAAGATTTGTAGTAATTGTTTCAAATTTTTAATATAATTATATGTGTCTTCTTAAATCTCATAAACTGTCATAGGCAATTTTATAAGAGATTTGAGACACTTTTAGAAGTTTTATAAATAATATGGCTATACTTTGTAAGCGTGAAAATTTATAACCCATTTTTCTACTTTTCCTTGACATCTCATGACTTAATTGTTATCTTTAAATGCAAATATGGATTACATTAGTTAATAACTAATTTTTGTCAGGTCTTTTTATAAAGGCCAATAATCTTTTGGTAATCAGTTCCAGATCAAAGCCCTCCGTGACCAAAGGTCTGCGAACGCGGTTCGTGAGCCGCTTACAAAGCGTTCGGAACTCAGCTGCTACCGATTTGTGCAGCAGACCTGTATCGCGTTGTTATAACGTGTTGGTATGGGAGCCGCTCGTTCAGAAAGCAATGGCAAACTACTAAAAGTAAAACTTACCTAGTACATCAACAGCAGCTGAAAAAATGTTGGTGTTGACTACAACGTCCTATAAGGGATATGAAACATTTTATAAAAAATATGTCCCAGATCAAAGTACATCTCCTCCTGCATGACGACAGTGAATAAGAGCGGACCTATATGCACCTGATCCGTCCATGGGCACCAGCTGAGGCAGTCAATCACAATGACACATTAGTCTATTTTTAGTTAATAAGGGCTCTCGGTTCCCCCAGGGGCCAAAAACACCCCATTAGGTCTGCACGCCCCTGTGTGTCTTGTGATCATCTTAGCATCTTAAAAGGCCAAGATCACATTACCCATCATTCGCTCCAATATTCACCGTCTCGAGGTATGGTGTCCGCCTCGAGTGCTGGGGGTCTCGGGTTCAAGGTCCGGTCAGGACCGGTCTTTTTTTTTTTTTTCCACGTAGTCTTCTAGAAAAGAAGGGAACACAAAAAAGAACACAAAAGAAAACAGTATAAAAATAACAAACAAGAATTCGCTAAGATAAATAAAGAAATAAAAGATAAATGTGGGAAGGCTAAAGAAAGTTGGTTAAACGAGCAATGCAAAAAAATTGAATTAAATTCCATTAAAGATACAAAAAATATGCACAGACAAATCAGTGAGCTTACAGGAAAAAAAATAAGAATAAATACAGGGTGTTTGAAATCAAAAACAGGAAAGATAATATTAGAGGAAGATGCTATAATGAAGAGGTGGAATGAGTATATAAGAGAATTATATGAAGGAGAAAGGGCAGAATTAACAGAAGATAGTAACTTAGAAGGTCCACCTATTCTGAAAGAAGAAGTCGCTGACGCTATGAAACGTATGAAGAAAGGAAAAACAGCTGGGCCAGATGAAATCACAATAGAAGAATTAGAAGTATTGGGAGAATTTGGAGTAGATATATTAACCAAAATGTTGAATGATATTTACAGCAGTGGATATTTACCCAGTGATATGCTGAAATCTGTATTTATAGCTATACCAAAAAGACCAGGAGCAATTGATTGTGAAGATTTTCGTACAATTAACCTTATAAACCATATCACTAAGCTTCTACTCAGAATCATAATGAGAAGAACCAAAAAGAAAATAAAAATGGAAATTAGTGAAGAACAGTATGGATTTGTGGAAGGAAAGGGCACAAACAATGCAATTTATACATTGCGGACACTAATAGAAAGGTCAATAGAGAAACAGAGGGACATATATTTGTGCTTCATAGATTATACTAAGGCATTTGATAAAGTGAAACATGATGAACTGATTAAAATGTTGGAAGATATCAACACTGATGGTAAAGATTTAAGAATAATAAAGAATATTTACTGGAACCAAGTAGCAGCAATTAAAATGGGAAATAAAGAGGGTAGTTACGAACAGATAAAGCTAGGAGTACGACAAGGGTGTGTCTTGTCACCAGATCTTTTCTCCCTGTATAGCGAAGTAATAATGAGAGAGATCAAAGAGATGCCAGGAATACTAGTTGGAGGTTATAATATAAATAATATACGCTATGCAGATGACACAGTATTGGTGGCGGATAATTCAACAGACCTACAACAATTATTAGACGTTGTAGTAACAGAGAGTGCAAGGAAAGGACTCAACTTGAATATCAAGAAAACAGTAACAATGGTAATATCAAAGAAAATGGTGACACCAAAATGTGACATAGAAATAGAAGGGAAAATCCTTAACCAAGTTGATAATTTTAGATACCTAGGGGCATTTATAACATCAGATGGAAGATGTACAACAGAGATTAGGAGCAGAATAGGGCAGGCAAAAGCCGCATTTCATAAAATGAAGAGTATCTTATGCAATAAGTCACTGTCACTGAATGTAAGAAAGAGAGTGCTGAAATGCTATGTAGAACCAGTTTTGCTGTATGGCAGTGAATCTTGGAATGTAAATGAACAAATTAAGAAGAAATTAGAAGCAACAGAGATGTGGTTCCTGAGACGAATGTTGCGAATTCCTTGGACTGCCAGAGTAACTAACGACGACTGCCTGAAACAGGCTAATGAAACTAGAACATTATATACAACAATAAGACAGAGACAAACAGCTTTCCTCGGTCATGTGATGAGAAGAGAGGCATTGGAGAACATTGTAACAACTGGAAAGATCGAGGGGAAGAGAGGCAGAGGTCGACCAAGAGAAGTGATGCTGGATGGATTGAGACGGTGGCATGGAGGAATATCAGCAGCAGTGTTGATCCAGAAAACCAAAGACCGAGATCTATGGAGAGCCATGAACGCCTACGCCAGCCGGCACGGCACTTGATGATGATGAGTCTTCTAGTAACAAAAATTCCCCTGGTTTCTGGTATAACAGAGTGACTGTTATAGAAGTTACATACGTGACGGTCGTGGATTGGCATGGTAAAGCTCGGCATGGAAGTGAAATAGTAAAAGCAATGCAATGCGATAGAAAATAGTAATGAGAGACGCACTAAAAAGCACCAGAGTAAAATCCAGGTATGACGAGACGTTTTGGGGGAACAATTACGTAGGTTGGCAACATCAACAGTCGGGAGAGAAGCCATCTAGCAGTCAACCAGGGTAGACGTGTTTGTCATATGTGTACAGATTTCATCTGGTTTGTAGTAAACATTGCTGATGAGGACAAAGTGATGTTGTCGCAAGCTGAATACGATAAACGATGTCGAAGGAGAAAGAGAGAAAATGTCCAAAAAAAAAATATCTGAAAAGATTTATTTATTATCTTAACTGGGACATTCTAACGGGGACATTCTGAGCAACCATTTTTTATAACATGTCAAGTTGTAACTGCTCTATGAAGAAAAAGAATAAAGAACCAGCAAGACCTGTATAAGGACGAAGTATTTTATTTGTGCCTATATTTCTGCAATTTATGAGTTTTATGAATTCTTGTTGAATTTTGTTGCAACCAACACAAGTAACATCATCAAATGCATAACAACGGAGACTACCACTGTAAGCGATCCTTCGGTCACGACAGAGTCCTCTAAGACGGTCATAATAGTTGACGACACTGTCAAACTGGGTAGTGAGATCGGACGCCCGTGTGTATTGTTGCGCACGTAAAAAATACCTTGGCAGTTGAAAACCGAAAAAGAGTAGCCTAACAGCGCTACCCGGGATAAATTTCCAGTTAAAAATCTACCCAAAGTATTTCAGGATTCTCGCCGGTGCCACGGAGTTCGTGCACTCAGCTGAGATTCTCCGGACTCAGGTTTGAGTTAGGAGTAGAACGGAGCACTTCTGGGACACCCTTGTGCTGTGATGTTGATCCGTCGACTAAACATTACTCATCAATCACCGCCTCGTCTTCAGTACATTATTTATCAATCACCGCATCATCTTTAGCACATTACTGTTTTAAAACATGTTATTCCAGCATAATTCTATCTTCTTGAAAGCCAATCAACTATTTTTGGGGATATTGATGTGCTCGTTCCCCTTCACTTCCATACTAACACAACACATGCTTGCCATAGATATATTGAACAAGTTCGCGACTGAATTTCAGTGTCTGAGCAAGCCACGGCACATCATATATATATATATATTTGTTTTTTAATGTTGCATATCTCTTACAGGACGTGGCAGTAAACACCAGTATTTATAATCTGCTGTTGATGTACTAGGCAAGTTTTACGTTCAGTAGTTTGCCATTGCTTTCTGAACGACCGGCTCACATACCCCCGTAAGTTACTAGCGAGGCGCGAACGCTGCCGATTCCCGCAACTGCTGTTTTCCCTACGTGGATATACGGGATTATGATCAATGTCGTTAAATCCTTGGCCAGGGAGACCATAGATATACACTATCTAAATTAAAATATCTTATATGTGTTAAGCTGTGCCTTGTGTGAACTGATTATATAGTATAAGATATAACTTCGACTCATGTAGGTCAGCATGGCCGAATGGGTAAGAACGCGTGTTCTTAAACATCCGGTGTGCTGATGCCGAGGTTAGGTGCCCCTGCATTGGACAGTTGGACTAAAATGTTGACCTATAGTCCTCGACTTGGGGACGTAAATTACAGGTACCTCTGAAGTCGGAGTGGGCTCGCCTGTTGGCAAGGGACACTGTTAATAGGGGAAGCTAATCGACACGCACAATTCAGTCCATCGCTACTGTCATGTGGCAAAGGACAGTGATGCAGGCAATGGATGAGTTAGCGCATCAAAGAAGAAGATAAAGGGTGTCACAAATGGTGAACATTGTGACACCAACATTGAACGCAATTTAGACGTCATGATAGGACGTCACCTAACGCCATAACGGCTTAAGCGGGAGTTTGTGTTCCAGCTGACAAGGCGATAGGATGTGTTTTCAATACCAGTCTCGGGAGTCAAACCGTTACTAATTCATAAGTCACCAAAGGCAGCGCTAGCTGTTGGAGTTCGATTATGGTGAGCTCCGGTTGAAGGTAGGCGAGTATATTTGATTGGCATTATAAAGAAAAGACATTAGGCGGCTGGCCTTGTTCCCAACACTTTCACTGGTCTGTGGAGATGATTTCTGATTGAAGAGCGGGAGTGCATGGAGAGAGAGAATGACTGAAGTCGGCGTCGATCCCACACTCATCACCGTAGTCTGAGATCAGCTGTAGTAAATACATTGCAGTTCACTCCATCAGTATATGCGTTGAGTCGTTGTTGTGGAGTTCAGATGGTTACCCTGTCCTGTATCAGAATGCCTCAATATATGCTGTCATGTACACTGATGCCCAGAGCCACATAGATCTTGAGGTGAGCTCGCTACATTATAGAGCCTGAACTTGTATCATTGTGGAGAGGAAGCAACCTCACCTCTTGACAGCTACTATAAATAGTGTGTATGGACTACGTTTGAGTTTAAAGCGAGCGAGCGCCAAAAAAAAAAAAAATGAATACTAAGTATCTGCAAGTTTGTCTGTAAGAGTCATAAGTCGACTCCTTATTATTTCCCTTGAACGATTGGAGAACATTAGGCGAGGAGAGGAGTGGGTCAGAGTGCCAGCGGAGCAGTCAGACTTGTGCAGAGTTATAATCACATTGAGCCGGGAGTGCAGGGAGTGGCCAGCAGGGGCCACGGAAGTGGAAATCCAGCAACTAATCCAGGATAATACTCGCTCAGCTGATGTGATTATCTACACAGATGGTTCGGTGTTGAGAGGTAGTTCTTGGGGGTTCTTGGCAAAGGCTAATGGTCGGCGTTTGGGGCAAGAGAGACTGGCATATGATACCACAACATCTAGCTTAAGAATGGAGGTGGAGGCAGTCAGTGCAGCTTTCCGCTAGATGGAGAATACCAAACACACACACACACACACACACACACACACACACACACACACACACACACACACACACACACAAACACACACACACACACAAACAAACACACACACACACATCATGATTGTGACTGACTCAGAAAGCATGCTGAGTAGGGTGAGGACAGGCAAGCTTCGTGCAGAGTGGCTTGCTTCGCTTCGGAAGTCACGGGTGGCAAGCATCGTCTGGATATTTTCTCCGGGGCATGCTGGTGTGCTGGGGAATGAATAGGCAGACAGATTAGCTGGCTCTGCAATACTTGGTGGAGTATTGATGCATGATAAGGCAGACGTGGTTGCGGCCTTGTAGGAGCACGTGTACACCTCGGAGGAGTAAATGGATCACCATGTTCTGGCACGAATGCCACAGCGAGGATTGACGAGGGGATCTGGCCGATGCTCGACGCTTAGACGAAAGGCGTGATGCATATATAATCAGATTGCTACTGGTCCTATTGGGGTTGGAATTCTTTGCTGGCTTCTGAGGATGGGGACGGGGGGCTTATGGGAGTGCCCCGAATGCTGTGATGTCGATTCCTAAATTAATACATCAATCAATGAATCCCTTGAACACACACAGTTACTTGAAACCTGCCTGTAATAATATCAGTTCGTGAAATAACAAGAGTTACTTTCTTCTAAAGAATGTTTCCCATCAAAAATACTCAAAACATCATCATCATAATTTAGTGCATCCCGATAAGCGTGGGTGGTCATGTTTCGCCATCTCACATGATCACCAGAGTCGTGGATCAACTATGTCCTTGTCTCCACCATACTACGTGGCCAAGCCACCCTGGTACCCACTTCTCTGCCGCCCCCTGACCCCAATCTCGCCAGCCATTTCAAGTTCTCCAATCCACTTCTTCTCTCAACGTGTCCAAAGAATTGTGACCGTCTACGTCCAATCTCTCCAATCAGCCTACGGCCTACACCCGTTTCCTCTAGGACATTGTCTTCAGTCTCTCCGTCCGTCCGGCTCCCCTTGCACTCTCCACAGAAACCACCCTCCACAGCCACCAGATATCCCCCAGCCCCTCTGCTCACTGTCCACGGCGAACATCCACACAAAAGCACAGGCCCCAGGCATCGCCCCAACACTCCTCCAGCCGCAATTGACATCCTTCTACCGGTCAAAACAGTACTGACAATTTGGACAGCAGACAGAGAGCAAGAGACAAGCCACGCTATCAATGAATTTACGGAATATTAGATAAAATTAAAACTTCCGTGCACGAATCTCCAATGAAGGTCTCAGAAGCCATCACGATTAATCTGCGCAGGCCAGCTTTGTGCAAGCAGAAAGACGTGAAAGTCAGTTTAAAATTACCGTGGTAGACAATTGAAATTCATTCATTCAATAGCATGTCCTTTGCAGAACCTCGCTCCCATAACAACCTTCCGGAAAACCGCTCGATCATAAGCAAGATGTCCCGCGTCTGATACAACCATGTGGAGATCATCCGCCACATCCTGCAGCCATCTTTTCTTTGGCCTCCCACTTCCTCTCTTCCCAGGCATATACCCTTCCATTATTGTTCTCTCCAAACTTTCGTGACGTTTCAAGTGACCAAAATATTTCAATTTTTTTTTTTGTTTTATCGTCTTTAATAGCCAACCTTCTTCAGTTTCAAAAAACTGGTCACGGTGGTTAAAAGCGAAAAATGGGCAGAGGTGTGTCAAAGAGTAAGCACAGACAAGTCACTGAAATTGTTCTGGCGACTACATAAAAGCATGAGTGGTGTAGTCAAGAATAAGAGCATTTCTGACTTCCAAGGTACTGACCTCATCTGGCAGAGGACTGACGAGGACAAGGGCAAAGCCCTCTTTGAACGCTACCTTGAGCAGAGCAACCAGACAGACATGGGAGGCCGGAATCTGGCCAAGGAGGTCACCTCAGACAGATGCAAGGCCCAGAACACTTCGGATGAAGACACAGTGACAGTGCAAGAAATCAAGGCTGTGCTTCGACGATCAAAAAACAGTGCTCCAGGTCCTGATGGCATAAGATACGACGACATAAATAGGTTGTACCGACAATGAGCTAGAGAAACTAGCAGACATGTACAACAACAGTATAGGGAGTGCTAGCATCAAGGAGGAATGGTTACACAGCTATCTGATTCCCTTGCCGAAGCCTGACAAAGACCACAAGAAAATTCAGGGATATCGAATTATAACCATGCAGAATACAATAGGCAAGCTGCTGGAGAAGGTAATTGCCAGGAAAATATCAAGCCAACTAGAGAGGCAAGGTGTTTTCCCACCTACCCTGGGTGGGTACCGTCCAAAAAGAGAAACCTGGACCAATGCAGCAGTCTTTGCCCACGATGTCTATGAAGGTTTCCACTCAGGCACTGAAACCGTTGCTGCAGCGATTGATCTTGAGGACGCATACAACAGAGTACCACTGGATTTTTTAATGTTTCAGCTTCTTGAACTAAACGTAAGTCCATTCCTCCTTAGTTGGATCGCTGCAGCTCTCTTCCAACGGAAAGTAGTTTTTAGATGTGGCAGTTGGACTTCGGAACCAACAACAATATATCCTGGCCTACCACAGGGATCACCATTATCTCCGATACTGTTCAACGCCTACACAGTGAGAATCACCAGTGAGCAGATCACTGGACCTGGCAGGACATTGTCATATGCCGATGATGTTTTAGTGTATCGTCAGGGTAAGGATAGAGAGGAGGTTGCTGTGGAACTACAAACCGAACTCAATCGCATAAGTACTTGGTGTGATGAAGCTGGGGCAATGGTCAACCCAACAAAGGCAACAGTGACTTGGTTCTCGTTGAATAATCATATTGTCAACAATCCAACACCAACTGTAATGCTGTGTTCAGAGACGGTGGAAAGAAGGCAGGCAATGAATTACCTGGGGATACGGTTTGATCGAAGCCTTGCTTATA
This sequence comes from Cepaea nemoralis, assembly GCA_014155875.1. Taxonomy (NCBI): domain Eukaryota; kingdom Metazoa; phylum Mollusca; class Gastropoda; order Stylommatophora; family Helicidae; genus Cepaea; species Cepaea nemoralis. The sequence goes on along the minus strand of JACEFZ010002483.1, from coordinate 40,114 downwards.
ATGTGCACATAGACCAGGTGATAACAAAGGACCAAGCGGGGTTTGGCAGCGATGCGGGTGATGGCGGCAGCAAACTGTGAGCAGCGCCATCTATGTCTTCTGTACGAGGGGCTGGTCATGTCTGTTTTGGAGTATGCAATGGCAATCCTGACTGTCAGCCATAAGCAGATAGAAAGGATGGAAAGGATACAGAATGAAGCTATGCGCATTATTCTTGGATGTACAAGAGATACAGCATGCAGGGCGATGCGCTACCTTCTTGATTTTCCAACCATTGAAGAGAGAATGCAAGTTTGCAGGGCACGTGCCTACCTCAGAATTAACGCAAACACACAGCATCCACTGCATAGTGAAATTAGGAAGGTGAAGGGCAGCAGGTTAAAAAGAGGACGGTCGTGGATGGGTCAAGCCGAGGACATTCTTCAACAGGTGTGTTCACTTGAGGACTTAGAACCTGGCGAGGAGTGGGTGCAAGTGCCAACAGACTTCTGCACATCCTTTTCAGTTTGCATCCAACTAGATAGAAAATGCAGACAAGAAAATCCGGCTGCTGTTGAGGCTAAAGTACAAGCGTTGATTTTCGAGAATTCGCTAGACAGTGACGCGGTCATCTACACAGATGGGTCGGTCGTCCGACATGTGAGAAGCTCATGAGCCTTTACAGCTCGGGCCGGAGGGAGAATTGTGAAGGAGGACTCTGGTGCTTTCACTGAAACCACAAGTAGCCTGACCATGGAAGTCATGGCAGTAAGTAAAGCAATAACATGGCTCGAGACACAGACATTCACTAGGGCTTGTTTCCTTAGCGACTCAATGAACATGATCAAGAGGATAGAGGAGGGGTCGATCCGAAGAGAATGGTTGCTGCCTCTGGAGCGGTCTCGGCTGGCAAAGATTAGTTTCATCTTCGTGCCAGGGCATGCGGGAGTACAAGGAAATGAGCGGGCTGACAAGCTCGCAGGTGAGGCTACTGTTGAGGGCGGACGCGCCATGGACCAGGCTGACATTCTGAATGCTCTACGAGAAGTGAGACTTTTGCAAGAACCAAGTGATGACTGTGAATCTACAACAATGGCCAGACTGCGAGAGCAGCAAATTAAAAGAGGGGTGGCCAAACAAGAACACTACGCAGGAAGCCAAAGAAGATTGATAAACCAACACAGAACTGGCGTCGTTAGCCGCTACACGCTGCGGGATATGCTGAGGAGGGGATCCGAGCACTTATAGACTGAATGGTCCGATGTGCAACGAGGATGATCTGTCGACTAACTAACTAACTAACTAATTCTTGAAGTATGGATGCATTTGTTCTTTTCTTTACCCAAAATATTCTTAGAACTCGTCTATAACATTTATAATCAAAGGCGTTTATGCACTGTTCAGCTTGTTTAGTAAGTGTCCATGTCTCACAGGCGTATGTTGCAATGGGAAAGATGCATGATCTTAAAAATCGAATTTTTGTTGTTCTGTCTGTCCCACTCCATAATTTATTCAGCTGTTTTAGCCTTTGAAGAGCAATTGATAGTCGCCGTTTAATTTCTTTCATTGTGTCACCGTTGTTGGTAATCAATGACCCAAGATATTCAAAATTTTCCACTACCTCCAATTTTTCCCCATTAATGTATATGTCTTTCTCCATAGTAGTTTTATCTGTATGCATTATCTTTGTTTTTGCTATGTTAAGATATAAGTTGTGATTTTCACTATTCAATTGGGTTGAGGGTATAAGGTTTTCTATGCCATTGTGTGTTGTGGATAGTAATACTGTATCATCAGCATATCGAATCTCTGGTATGTCATGACCGCCGATATTTAGGGCAACATATAGCTCCCTGTTTATATCATCTCTTACATTTCTCATTATATTTTCGGCGTACAGGTTAAACAAATAGGGTGACAGAACGCAGCCCTGACGGACTCCTTGCTTGATGTCAAACCAATCTGATGCCTCGTCATCTATTCTAACTGCTGCTTGTTTGTCTAGATAGAGCATTTTTATGAGTTGTACTACATGTGATGGAAAGCCCATATTCCTCATGATTTCCCAAAGTTTCTGATGTTGTACACTGTCAAATGCCTTTGAATAATCCACAAAACATGAGAATAGGTTTACATTAAATTCTCTGCACTTCTCTATTATTAAACGCATGTTGAATATGTGATCTCTTGTTCCTCTTCCTTGTCTTAATCCAGCTTGAACCACGTTAATCCCTTCATCCATTTTCTTACGAAGTCATTCCATTATGACTTTTAGTAGAATTTTACTTGCATGACTGATCAGGGCAACAGTTCTATAGTTGGTGCATAATTTCAGGTTGCCCTTTTTTGGTATTGGAATGAAGATAGTTCTCTTCCAATCTTTTGGCCATATACCATATTTCCAAATCTTTGTACATAATGCATGATATATGTGTATGCTTTCTTCTCCTCCCGCTTTAATTAGTTCAGCTGGTATCTCATCACATCCATGTGATTTACCATTCTTCAGGTTCTTTAGCCCAAGCAATTTAATCTAATGAGGGTTCAGGTTCTGTCTCTGCTGTCATTGGCTCATGTATCTCATTCATATCCTCAGTGTCACTCATATCATACATTCCACTGCAGTACTCCTGCCATCTTTCTAGAATTTGTCTAGATTCTGTTAAGGTATTTCCCATCTTGTCACAGATAACATTCAATTGAGGTTGAACATTTCTTGTCAAGAACTTCATTTCTTTGAACATTTCATAACCTCTTCTGTGTTTGTGTGTGCGTGCGCGCGAGTAGCAGCCTTTAAACCAAGGCGATATCTCAAGTATTAAAATGATGTTATATGGTATTGATATTTTTGAAAAGAAAAAAATATGCACCACCATGTATAAACAAATTAAATAAGCCCTTTAAGTACCCTAAGCTAAAGTGGCTTGTAGTGGTCAGATGTTAAGTCCTTCCCATTGTATCTGAAACCCAGTCACTATCACAGCTTTGAACCAATTACCTCCCTGGGGACAGGCCATGGACTCTAATTGCTAGTTATAATTCCCTGATTCTTGTCCCCCAAACAAGATGGGGTCATGGGAATTTATCTACAGGACACTAGAGCATCGTCCTGTAATTTGTCATCAGGCCAACAACTCCAACAATGTGAACCTTCACCTCGGTAGCTAAGTGACTCAGAAATTACAAAGAAGCCACATTTTAATGGGAATGATAATTTAAAGTTTATTGCCCAAGCTCACGGCATTCAATGTACTGCTGTCTCCAGAAAGCATGAGATAGATCAAGATAAAATGTGTGTGTGTGTGTGTGTGTGTGTGTGTGTGTGTGTGTGTGTGTGAGAGAGAGAGAGAGAGAGAGAGAGAGAGAGAGAGAGAAAGAGAGAGAGATGGACAGGTGTTACATACATTCCGCTGGTGTAAGTGGAAATGAATCATATACAAGACATGTGTGTTTACATGCACAATGCCATACATGTTATATCATAACTGTATATATGTATGTATTTGTTTTATTCACACATGTGACACCTAACACTAACAAACGGCAACGCTCTGTAATATACACAAACAAAAGAAACACACATTACACCTTGTAAATATACATTGCTTTGTATGAAATAAACGTTTAATAAAAAAAAAAAATAATAAAATAAAAAAAATAAAACGAAGATCATCTAGTTTTCCTTTTACTCCTACTATTATTAAAAATCTGCGTGTTAGCAATTGTATCTACCTGCTATGCTATGTTTAACACCATTCATAAGATAATCATTTTAGCAATGATTTTAAAAATGTTTTAAAAATGTGATCATTATCACAACTATTATTATCATTGCTGTTATTATCTTTGCTGTTATTACCCTTAGTATGTTTATTTTTACCATTTATTATGATTGGCATCACTATTAATATATATCATCATCTCCCATGTGTCCCCCCCCCCCCCCCCACTTACTCAAGGTTGTTGTTGTTTTTGCTGATACCCTCACCAGTTGGTTCAAAAAGTTATCCTGCATTTACCATCATTACCAGAGAATGGTGATGAGGGCAATGGTGTGGTGGGTCTAAGGTGAGAGTGTGGCAAGGGAAATAAAAATGGGAAGTCTTTTTCTTTCTCTTTGTTACCCCCCTTCACATGTAAATATGTTCAATGAATAAAATATGCACACATTACATACACGCCCACATGCAACGCTCTGTCAATAAACGCACATAAATACTGAACACACAGGACGCATGTAAAAACACTGACAACACACATGTATTTGCACTACTCTTACCATGCTCTCATACTGAGATTAAGTATGTAACTCTGTACAACTATACTATTATGATAGTTTGATTGCTATTCATTTTAATTTTATGATCACTGTTTGTCATTATCATAACCCATCATCTCCCCGCCTGTTTACTATTGCTGTGAATGTTGCTGCCGCCCTCACTGTTTGGTTCTGAAAAGTTCGCTGTCATTATCGTCATTACCGAAGAGGCGGTGATGGTGTTGGCGGTTTTGGAGCCAATTAGTGAAGGGGGCGAAAGGGGAAACAAATATAGTAAAACAAAGTTGTTTTTTTTTGTAACACCCCCCCCCCTCCTCCCCCTTCCCCCCTCTCATATGTAAGTATGCCAATAAATAAATTGTTGTAATATTAGACATATGTCACCTACACGCCCACATGCAACGCTCTGTAAATACACGTACACAAATACTGAACACACAGAACGCATGTAACAACACAAACACTATAAATGCAACCACTACCTTTTCTGTTTTGTAAACCCGTATACTGTCACATCCCCCTTTCCCACCATTTTGATACTGTTGTTGTTGATGCTGCTGCCACCCTCGACGATTGGTTCTAACAAGTTATACTGCCATGTTCATCATTACCGAGTGGTGGTGATGGTATTGGTGGGGTTGGAGCTGACAGGTGAGGGAGTGGCAGGGGAAATAATAACTGTGTACTGTCATCTTGCTGTTGTTTGTAATGTTACCTTACAACAATTTCAATGAAGAAATGTTAAAATGTATAAAATGGTTTGTAATTTTGCGCATATGTCACCTACAATTCCACATGCAACGCTCTGTAAAAACATGAACAATACACTTTGCAACGATTTTAACACTCAATAAAAGTATTTAAAAAATTAAAAAAATTTTGAGGCCTTTATAAAAGGTCTATAATCGTATATTAATCTGTCCCAGATCAAAGTACATCTCCTCCTGCATCACGACAGTGAATAAGAGCGACCTAAATGCACCTGATCCGTCCATGGGTACCAGCTGAGGCAGTCATCACAATGACACATTGGCTTATTTTTAGTTAATAAGGGCTCTCGGTTCCCCCATGGGCCAAAAAACACCCCCTTAGGTCAGCACGTCCCAAAAGGCGAAGATCACATTACCCATCATTCGCTCCAATATTCACCGCCTCGTGGTCTCGAGGTATGGTGTCCGCATAGAGTGCTGGAGGTCTCGGGTTCAAAACCCGGGGAGGACCGGGTATTTTTTTTTTTTTTCACGTAGATTTCCAGTAACAAAACTTCCCCTGGTCTCTGGGTAGTGAGATCAGACGCCCGTGTGTATTGTTGCGCAAGTAAAAAATCCCTTGGCAGTTGAAAATCGAAAAAGAGTAGCCTAAATTTCCAGTTAAAAATCTACCCAAAGAATTTCAGGATCCTCGCCGGTGCTACTGAGTTCGTGCACTGAGTTCAGATTCCCCAGACTCAGGTTTGAGTTAGGAGTAGAACTGGGAATGAAGAGAGAGTTGATGGAAGAAATACTAAGGAGGCAAGTGAAATATTTTGTCCACGTTAAAAGACATGATACTCTTATAAAAATCCATACTGGAAGGCAAGATTGAGGGCAAGCGAGCAAGATGTAGACAACGATACAAGTGGGAAGATAACATCAAGAGATGGACGAACATTAGCCTGACAAAATATACAGTCAAGGCGAGAGACAGACAGTGTTGAAGATCCATTGCAGCCAACCTTCATTGTGGAGACGGCACCTGATTGATTGATTGAGAACGGAACACTAAAGGGTTACACCCGTGTGCCGTGATGTTGATCCGTCAACTAAACATTACTCATCAATCACCGCATAATCTTCAGCTCATTACTCAGCAATCACCGCAACATCTTCAACACACTACTTATCAATCACCACATCATCTTCAGCACACTACTGTTTTAAAACGTTACTCTAGCATATATCTAGATGAAGAATTACAGTCTGTACGATCTTACAACTGCCCCTGTCTCTGGGAGGGTTCGGCTAAAACAGCCATTTTATATAAGAAAGAGACTCCCATCATTTTCTCTCTCTCATCTGCCTGTCACATCCTCTGTTCGTCAAGGTTTCACTTCTTGGAGTGACTACATAAAACATGGCGTTATCTGTGTCAGCGAACGTACGTTAGATTAAGTAACTAAATGTGAGCGCCAAACAATACTACGTGTGTTTATTTATGAGGTATTTCAGTGGCCTCAACTGGTTCCCAAACCGATTTCTTGTGTGTAATACGTGTACTGCATTAGAACCGACCAAAAATTTCTCTTCTTTAAATGTGTGTTAATATACTGGACACAGCATTACGGTCCGATGTGTTTGTGTGTTTGTTATTTGACCTATGCTGGTTTAATATAAATTATGAGACCTATGGTGCTATCTCAATGGTTTGATACGAATTATGTCCGTATTCCATAGTTGTTAGGTTCATGTGTATGATAGACATGACTAATGAAGATACTTTTTTTTTGGAGTGTCTAGTTGGTCATGCGTCGAAGCACATTTGTTCCTTCAGCGAGGCGCCGTCGCCATTTGGAGGTGACAGGTTCGAATCCCGGTCGGTAACTATAACTTTCAGATTTTATGTTGTCTAGTGCGTCCTCTGGTCTCTATTTCTTTCTTCTCCCTTCAGTGAGCGCCAAACAATACTACGTGTGTTTATTAATGAGGCTGTTTCAGTGGCCTCAACTGGTTACCAAATTGATTTCTTGTAAATGACTAAAGTAAAGGTGACTTTTACACCTTTAAAGGGCACTGGACATACGGTACTAGACTCATATTTGTATATGGTCACACGACACTAAGTGTGTGATATTGTACGTATCACTGTGACCGCCTTACTTCTCAAGACATTTCTTGGCACCAGTTTTAGGTTGGGTGAGTCTGGGAATATAAATATTTTTAAAATATCCAAACCGCCCTGCTGCGTATCGAACCCAAGACCACAGGCACGGTAGGCGAGGGTCTAGCCACTATGCTATCGCGGCTCCCTGACGTACGTTGTGACTTCTATCACCGTCATATGTGTGGTTCAATATTGAGGTATGTCTCTGGCTATTATAACTAAGAGGGGACTTCAAATGAAAACCTTGAAAGGTTGATATAAATTACAATAACCATTACGTGGAATGTCCGAATCAAAAGCTCACTGTGTGGGCTTCATAAAAGGTCGAAAACGTGTCCTTTTGGCACGAAATGGAATATTGCTTGGATAGCAAATCCATTACGTAGAAAGTCCGAATCGAAAGCTCAGTGTGTGGATGTCATCTGCAGGCTTCATTCTTCTGGATTCCGGAGGAACAGCCTGTGGTGAACGGAAGGCCCAATATACGGAAGTGAGGCTAAGCAACCATGTGCAGGACGTGACGATTCCTTGGGTGAGTGTCGTGTCCTCCTTTAAAGTGTCGTCCCTGGAGTGAAGAGAGTCAACACCCACAATATAATATTTTTCCCCTTTATCAATATCCTGGAGAATCCACCAGCTTCCGTCCAACACACTCCATCAGCCAGTGGACACCTTCCTATCACTCTCTCACTGTCGTACTATGCCCCCTCTCATACTTCCCCAACGCAACATACTCAACAACTCTTGCTTCTAAAAATTAATAAAGATTAATTTATTAAAAGAAAAGTGTAACGTATATGAGACGTGTATGCGAAGAAAAAATGTGTCGTGTATTATAACATAAATGTGTATGTCAGCCTTCAGAGTTCAGGATCATAGTGTACACATCATGGCAAGGATTACACGACATCATTCGAGTCAGTACGATAAACCTCACCGAAGTCGTATCCTTCTCTCCAGACATGTCCTCCTCCAGGAACTCTGATGACCATGAGATCTGAATCTCATGTAACTCTATAATCCGTGGAAAATACTAGTATATTTCCTAACGCAACTGTTCCTAATAGTTTATAGAAACTCCGGCTTCATAATTCCGGCGCAGTGAAAACAAACATGGAACATTGTCCCACTAACACGTCTTTTTGTCTCTTGATAAATGTTCACTAGTTCTCACTATTAAACAGTTAATATATCTAGAAATAAAATGGCTTGCTTTATTCACTAGATATAGTCTGAAAGTTCTGATTTCCTTGATACGTGGAACAACTAAACTTCAATGTTTGGTTTCATCTACTGTGAACATCAATCCCTACTGATCTAGTTCCACATGGGCTGAACCTCCATCACTTCAGGTGTGTTAACGATTGGTATTCACTCATGTAGGATACATATACCATTAGACTCCACCGAGCAATTTGTATTAACGTCTTCCGTTGCGAAAGTTGCTGGCCCATCTCTCTACATCATAATTTATCCGGGATCGGATGTTACATTGGGTCCGGGTTCTTCATTCCAACCAGAGGAACCTGTAAAATAAATCATACAACTGGTGATAGCCTTCTCGTCACTGATCTCTATTAGATGATCGTGGGCCATCGGCCTCGCTCAGAAAATATAATGAACCTATCAGGGACAGATGAACTGACCACATAGGTTATCATCAGGCCAAGACAAAAAATTTCAGCAAACAGAATGCGGAACCCCGCCCACCAGGGACACCTACGGGAAGATCCCAATTATCCCTCATTACTCAATTCTCAACTAGTAAAGCTTATCAACACTTCACTAATCTATTTTTAACTAGCAGAGCTAATATCACTATTCTACTCTAACTAGTTTCCACTAACAGTGCTAATCATCACACTATAGTTTTAACAAGGCTACAGTCTATATTAATTAGAACCAATATAAGAATAGTTTATACCTTAAATGGCACTACTGCAGTCCTATCAATCATATCTACATCTGCCATGATAGGCACGTGTAAAATTAAGTCACTAATTAACACACGGTAGATATTATTTCCACTAAGCACTGCAGTGCCATTGCACTCCGACTAGAGCCACATTTCCAAGTCCCCCTAGTTGGCCCCAACTCGGGTTTATATGGCAAACTACCAAAGTTGGCCACGTGACGTTATCCTTTATGCCCCCACACAGGTGGCACATTGGCAGATCATCCCCTGTCAGGGATCCATCCCCCCTCTGGCTCCCTCAATGTTAGATTTGTCATCACTGGTTTAGACATCCAAAACAATCTAGAGAGTTACTGTCGAGTTCCAACAAAGAGTTTCGATACCAAGCTGCCAATCATGGTTTTCCAAACAAGCTTACATTGTGCACTGTGACGTTGTTCATGTCCGGCAGGTGTTCCACTGTTTTCAATAACAAGCCCTCAACTTTCTGTCATGTGGTGACAGTCAAATCCGCCATTCCGTTTGATGTCGAGAAATACCTAATGACATTCTGACCGTTTTCTCCCTAGTCGGGCACTTCCGACCTGTTGATAAACTGTCAATCTTCTGTTCAGTGGTGACAATCCCAGCCGCCACTTCGCCTGATGTCCGGAACTATAGATGACAGATGGAACTATTCCATATCCTGAGCGGGCAAGGCTATGTGATTTTAACTGTTTATGAACTGCCAACGCGGTGTATCCATTCCTTCTCACTCACCACCAAATGTGTATATGTGCTGCCCCGATGTAACCCGGTGCAGCTGTGTTTACTCTGTTAGTACGACTGTTGTGGCCTAGAAAAATTACGCCAAGCAAACGTCGGTATTATCATTATCTGGTTAACTCACGGCGATCTCGTGACAGTGAGCCCAGTACCAGAGCGCTGTGTGTCGGCTCTGCAACTATAGAAGCCTCCTTGGATGGCGGGGCCTGCCCATGGTCTGCCCCTGCCTTCCCGTGAGGGCTAACCAGGATGTCTTTGGCTTTTCTGTATGGGCCAGCTGGGATGGGGGATAACATCACAGCAGTGAGAGTCAAAAGTCCTAAGAAACCCCCAGGAAGGTTAACCCGGTCAACAAATGCCCGCAGAAGTCGGATGTGTCGGCCTAACGGCGCAAGAACGCAGCTCTGCTGTAAACAGGCACAACGCAATCACGTCCGATAAACATAAAAACTCCGGATGAACACAGAAGACGAAGAAAAATTACAGTAACCATGCCATTGTCTTGTAACGTGTCAATGTTGTTGTTAAAGATAATAAGAGTGTTAAGCACGAGTCATCATGGTGCGGACGAACACATTGACGTCAAAATGACAGTTTAAAGATGACCTCGTCACTTTTGACATGCACCAAAGAGGTGCAGCGTTCTGTTATCCTTGTTTTAATCAGTGAAGGGGTAAAACCTATAGACATTCATCGGCCAATGAAGGTCCAGTATGGTGATGCATGCTCGTATCTTGTGAATATCTTTTATGTGGGGGAACAGTTAGATTTCAGCCACATCGACCTCCAAGTGAGAGCAGTAAATTTCCGCTGTATGAGTGAGTACCAATTCGTAGCCACAAAAATGCATCAATCCAGGGCAACAAATGTGAGTCTGTTCAAATTTTTCCTCTGTTGCTAAGAGAGTCAGTGCCAACCAGAAAGTAGCTTTGGACCAAACAAAAATGGACGGCGGAAAATGGGAAGTAGGGGTGGGTCACAGTTATGGCTTAAAAGTTGCTTATATAGTAACATACATGTTGTATTATATATCAAATTAAAGTTACATATTAAATACTACTGTATATAAAAGTTGTAGCATATCTTTTGCATGACGTAGCAGTCAACCCCAGCATATTTTTTTAGCTGTTCGTAATTACTGGGCAAGTTTACGTTCAGTAGTTTGCCATTGGTTTCTGAACGACCGGCACACATACAGTGTTTAGTTTAGTTTAGTTTAGTTTAGTTTAGTCGAAGGATAAACATCACTGCACACGGGTGCAACCCATAAGTCCCCCGTTCTTCTCCTAACTCAATACTGAATCTGGAGAAACTCAGCTCAGTGCACGAACTCCGTGGCACCGGCGAGGATCCTGAAATACTTTGGGTAGATTTTAGCTCGACATTTTGCCCGAGCAGCGCCGTTAGGCAACTCTTTTTCGATTTCCAACTGCCAAGGGACTTTTTACGTGCGCAAGAATACACACGGGCGTCCGATCTCACTACCCAGAGACCAGGGGAAATTTTTACTAGAAGTCCACTTGAAAAACTCCTGGTTCTCACCGGGGCTTGAACCCGGGACCTTCAGCACTCGAGGCGGACACCATACCTCGAGACCAAGCAGCCCCCCCCCCCCCCCCCATGCGTCCCCCACATACGGTGTTGCCATCTCCTTTTGATGAAAAAGCACAAATATCGAGCCAAAAAAGCACCAAAACGCACCAAAAATTGCTGGGAAGCATACCAAAAAAAAAAAAAAAAAAATGTAACCAGGTAGGACATTATAATTTATTATTATTACTTCATATTACAATGAAGTTTATTCCAGATCCGCCAAATCCCAATCAGAATTACTCTGGAGCCAAAAAAGCACTAAATTCCATTGGCACCTTGCCGTCTTGACAGACGATAGTTTGTGCTCTAAAAAGGCATAATAACTTTTAACTATGGCGGTAGCGAGTGTGACTGATAAGGCCAATTTGCGCTGTAAATGTCCGTTCACAGTGGGTGCATGTGAACACGTGGTCATTTCCACCATCATGCACCATCTTACGTCTCAAACGCTTGGTGTGTGACTTTTCTGCAATAATTTTCTCCTTTGACTTTATTCCATTTCTGATATTTGCCCTCCATGCAACACGTTCAGCGGCGACTTGCTCCCAATGTGCATTATCAATGCCTGTATCAATCATGTCCCGCTTACACACATCTTTGTATCGTAGTAGAGGCCGACCCTGAGATCTCTTACCCATCTGTAATTCACCAAAAAAGATATCCTTTGGTATTCTACCATCATCCATCCTCCTAAGATGTCCTATCCATCTAAGTCTACGAAGACTGAGCATGGAATAAACTGTCACACAACCTGATCTTTCCAATACTTCAGTATTTGTGATTTTGTCTTGCCACTTAATACCAAGAATTCTTCGCAGACACCGCATATGAAAGCTGTTTAAATTGTTCTCTTGGTGTGAGTAAGTTGTCCAGGTTTCACTGCCATAGAGAAGAGTACTAAGGACACAGGCTTGATAGACAAGGACTTTTGTTTTGGCAGTAAGCTTCCTGTTCTCCCAGACTCTTTTTCTTAATCTGTTCATTGTTGTTGCTGCCTTACCAATCCGGATGTTGATTTCCTGATCTAGGGATAATTTGCTATTTACCACTGATCCTAGATATGTAAAATGGTCTACTATCTCTAGTTCGGCGTCAGTCAATAAAGATTGATGGTACCCCATGTGCACCTTGTGACATAATCTGTGTCTTCTTTTTGCTAATTGTTAAACCAAATTCAGAACAAGCATTGGAGAATGCAGATAGTAGACATTGCAATTCTTCCTCAGAGTGGGTCGTAACTGCAGCATCATCTGCAAAAAGCAACTCTCTGATCAGTACCCTCCTAATTTTGGTCTTAGCCTTCAATCTCTGAGCATTGTAGAGGCCGCCATCTGAGCGTGAGTGAATGTATATACCACCATCCTGATCACGAAATGCATATTTCAGTAGAAGTGAAAAGTATATTCCAATGAGGGTGGGAGCTAGTACACAACCTTGCTTAACTCCACTCTTGATTTCAAATTTTTCAGAAGTTGCACCATCAAACTTGATTATACCCTTCATGCCTGTGTGGAACGATTCCACAATGGACAGAAGAGTTGGTGGGCAGCCAATCTTCTTTAGTGCCTTGAACAGACCCTCACGACTGACCAAATCAAATGCCTTTGTGAGGTCGATGAAGGCAATAAACAGTGGTTGATTCTGTTCACGGCATTTTTCTTGCATTTGTCGCAATGAGAATATCATATCAGTGGTAGACCGGTTCTGTCGAAAGCCACACTGTGATTCGGGGTAGACTTGATCTCCTAGGACTTGAAGTCTGCGCAGAACAATTCTGGCAAATACTTTTCCAACAATACACAGAAGTGAGATACCCCTATAGTTGTTGCAGTCGCTCCGATCACCCTTGTTCTTGTACAGTGTTATGATGCTTGAATCTTTGAAATCCTGTGGGACTTGTCCTTCACGCCAGCATAGCTCTATTAGCTGGTGGATCTGTAGAGTGAGTGTGTCTTGCCCACTCCTGATAACCTCTATTGGAATCCCATCCTTACCTGGAGCCTTGCCAGATGCAAGTTCATTTATAGCACACTTAACTTCTGTTATGGTGGGAAGTGTGTCCAGGTGGTCAAGAGTTGGTAGAGCCTCTATGGCGTTAAGGGCATCATCCGCTAGTTTGGTCTCACTTGAGTAAAGCTCTAAATAGTGCTCTACCCATCTGTCCATCTGCTGTTTCTTATCAGTGATGACTTCTCCAGTCAAGGTTTTCAATGGTGCACTTCTTTTGATCACTGGACCACAGGCTTTCTTTATTCCTTCATACATGCTTCTTATGTCTCCCTTATCACTTGCGATTTGAATGGACTCACATAACTTGATCCAATAATCATTTGCACACTGCCTGGCAGCCTTTTGCACATCCTTCCTAGCTTGCCTTAGCTCACTCAGAGTGTTACGCGTTGGTCTTTCCTTGTTTCTTAAGAGAGCTTTCTTCTTCTTATCAATCAAGGGCTGCAGAGTCTCGCTGTTGGCCACAAACCAGTCCTGCCTCTTATGATCCACAGTGCCGTAAACCCCTACGGCAGTTTTATAAAGAGTTTCCTTAATTTGACCCCACTTTTCATTTACTGTACAATTTTCTGGTGTATCAGTGAAAGCGTCTTCAAGTTGCTGTTGAAACTGAAAGCACTTTTCAGGATCATGAGTGTTAATAATATTAATCCTGGGGCTAGATTTGTGTTTAGCTGTGTAGATTCTCTTTGGTCTCAGTCTAACCCTTGCAACAACCAAAGAATGATCTGTATCACAGTCAGCACTGTGGTAACTACGAGTCAATGATATATGGTTCAGATGTTGTCTCCGTGTGATGATGAAGTCCAGCTGGTGCCAATGGCCGGATCTTGGATGTTTCCATGTGACCTTATGCATCTCGTTTGTTTTAAAAAAAGAGTTTGTAATACATAGGTCATTTCTGGTGCAATGGTTAAATGGTTACAATTTATTTATTTATCTATTTTTTTTTTAGGGGGGGGGGGGGGGGGGGGGGGAGCATTAAAACAAGCACTGCGGGTATTCATTCAAAATATTATAAAGTGGCACATTATAATTTATTATAATCACTGAATATTAGAATGGAGTTTATTCCAGATGTGCCAAATCCCAGTCAGACAACTCCTCTTCAGTTTCTTTAGCCATTTCCTGCTGTGTTTGCTCCTGCGATGATGATGATGATGATGATGATGATGATGATGATGATGATGATGATGATGATTAGAAGAAACGTGTATATGCCTCCTGTGATCCAATTTTTCGTAGAATATCCTTTAGTAATTTATAATCATGACAGCATTTGCCATATCTTATCATTCCATATCTAAAAGTCAAAACAGCTGTCAAACTCTTGATTCTGTTTGATTGTCAGAAGTCACAACTTGTACTTCACTGCAAGGTATTGTATTTCGTGTAAGTATTAGAACTCCTCCTTTGTCTCCTTCGTGGTCAAAACGTGTGGAACCAAGAACCAAGTGATGATTTCGAATCTACAACCATGGTCAGACTGCGAGAACAGCAAATTAACTGATTCAGTGCCAAACAAAACGTAAGTTTGGACCATACATGGTAGACAATCAAATGAACAAATATTATAATGTACATTTCCGTTCACTGAGCACGGAAGATACTGTGAAACAAAACAATTAACATAATGACCCTAGTATGGCGCTATTTTTTCCTTCTGTCCAAATGGGAGGTCATATTTGGCGATATATTAACCCTCGGCGCTGAA
>JACEFZ010002483.1:0-20000 GCA_014155875.1 Cepaea nemoralis | reverse complement strand
TTCCGGGTATTCCACAGTGGGATGGTATCCACTGTATGGTGATCTTACGATGACTGCTAAGTTCAGAAAGTAGTGTCATCAGAACTGGCAATTTCCCAGACAGGAGTGCCTCTATTACGGATCTTGCATCTGTCAATATCACCACAGGTTGTGTACCATGGCTGGTATTTTGTAATTTCTCTGTGGCTATCTTGATTGCCTCAATTTCAGCATCATAATTATGGCAGTACTTTCCTGTTGGAATTCTGGCCGTGTCTCTAGTATTATTTGGGTATTCTATATACACTCCCGCTCCTCCATTTCGAACAGCATTTTGTGCTGACCCATCTGTGTAGACTCGGATCCAGAGGTCCTGTGGGTATTCGTCATCAAGGAAGCTGAGAGTGGCTGTTCTGCGCTGTACACTGTTCTGTTCTTCCTTGTCAAATATTCCTCTCACTTTTGACTGGATTTGTAGTGATATTCTATGTTCATCTTTCCACGGGGTTCGCTCTGGAATAGTTGTCAGGGGAATATCAACTGTGGGAAGATCGATCGTTTCTCTGCAGAGTTGTTTGGCCTGGTGGATGAAACTACTTCTTTTCAACCGCCCCATAGCTAAGTTTTCAAATCTGTTCTTCATAGGGTGGCCTGGCAAGCTGAGAAACTTTTCTGCTTGTATTAGTGTTTTTGTATCTCTGCGTTCTCTTAAAGCTCGTGTCCTCCCCATTTTCTCCATTGCTACTATAGGGGTTGATTTCATCCCTCCTGTGATGACTCTAAGAGCTTGATTTTGCACCTTGTCCAGCTCCTGCAATGTAGTTTTTGATGCTGAACACCACGCAGTTGACCCGTATTACAATGGGAATCCCGTGGAATCGGATGGGATGGGACAGGCATAAATTACTATGGTATGGGATGAGACAGAAAAATATGTCCCACGGACAAACCTGGCTATCTTCCTATGTTTAGTTTATTGAACAAGTGGTATTTCAGCCTGTTATGTCCTGTGCGGAGTCTGAAGATTGCTACTTGTTCACTTCCGTCAAGTTTGTAATATGCATCATCTTTCTGGTGGCCTGGATGCTCTGATTCCCATTTGGTTCTATAAAGTGCTTTTTATAAATCTCTTTGCCTCATTATAGGTTATGTCTATGTGAGGCTGTGGTAGTCTTCCACCCTTTTTTGCTTGTCTGTCAGCCTCTTCATTTCCAAGTACACCGCAATGTGATGGGATACACTGTATTACACATTCTTTTTTTTTAATTTCTGACATAGTCCATGGAGTGCTGCTCTTAATTCTGCTAGTTCTGTACTGTTTTTGCTCTTCAGTATTGAGACAAGCTGACTTTGCATCTGTGAAGATAGCTATTTTCTTCTCTTTATTGTCCTCCATCAAGAGCATTTCTGCTGCAGTTTTCAAAGCCTCTACCTCTTCTTTGAAGTTACTTGAAAATTTTCCAGTTGTCACTGACTCTGATTTTTTTTCACTCCATTTTTTTATTTTATTCAGGAGAATACCTCCCCCTCCACTTTCTATTTTTGGCTGAATGTCATGAGCCTGACGACGTCATGGCATGGTTCAGTTATAGCCTAGGTCACAGAGTATAGGTTACGACTGTGTTCAGGATTGAACACGAGAACGTGGAAAGCAGGGGCTTTCCACACAACGTGAAAACGTTGGAACTCACTTCCCAGGTGATAGGAAGTGAGCTCGGGACAAGTTAGTCTGCGTTGATCCATCGTCCTGTGTGGACATGGTGAAAAGTATACAGCGTTATGGCTCTACATTGAGCCACGCTTTTAGATCGTGATGTAGTGTAACGTGATGTGACTGTCGAATAAGTGATTGTATATTTGATAATGTGATTGTGTAGATTATACGTAGGAAACTTATAACAGTCTCTGTGTTCACTCTTGTTCGAGTTAGCTGGAGTTCGAGTGGGTGAGGTGTATGACGTATGATCGAGTAACCATGATATACTCATGTGCTGCGAGATGACCAGGGTGCTAACTGGAGAAGAAGAGAAGAATAAATCATCCCCTGTTGGACACGAGAAGTATTGCTACACAAATGTTTATCGATAGTAGCTCATTCAGATAGTCCCAGTCATATCCTGGCACTGATCCATCTGTATATGCATGGGTCCAATTGCTACTTGGGTAATGTTCTATTATGTAGTTTGGGGCTATTTTCCTTCTTTCGGTTTCATTCTCTTTTTCTATCATCTCAGGCAATTGCTGCTGTCTCCAAGCTGGGAACGTGTGTGCATTGTAAATGGGTTTGACTGTGATATGTTAAGTATAGGATCTGCCCTAATCTTTCGTTTCGCAGTTTCTACAAAGTTGCTACGCTTCAGTCTTCCCTTTCCAAAACCATTAAACCTTTTACACATGGGGTGGTATGTCAATCTTCTAACTTTTCCTGCTTGTTGCTGGGCTCTACTATCTCTTCTATCCTGCATTGGTTGTAAACAAGTGATCTTTTCTAGTTCGTTAAAAGGCGTTGTCTTCAGGCTTTCAGTTATGATCCGCATTCCTTGATTTTGGACTCTATTTATTTTGTTAAAGTTCGACTTAGCTGCTGTTGCCCAAGCTGCGATGCCATATTCCAGTACTGGCCTCACCCGTCCAGTGTATAACTTCTTGAGAACTTTCTCATCAGCTCCCCACGTTGTACCAGCAAGATTTTTCATGATTGCCATTCTTTCCCTTGCTGTTGTTCGGTTTTTCTCAACCGGTGTCTTCCATGTCAGGCGACGATCAAAGGTAACTCCTAGATATTTTGGATGTTTTTCATGGCGCAATATTTTTCCATTCAATACCAGCTTAGGGTGCTGAGTTTTATTTGAGAGGGAGAACACTGTGCATGTTGTTTTTTCCTCACTTATCTTCACTAGCCATGATTTTGACCAGTCCTCTAGCGCTAATAAGGCTTGCTGCATTCTTCTTTTAGCAGTACCAGTATATTTTCTTCAGATGTCCATATGTCTTGGTCATCTTCAAAGGAGTATGTATGTACTCTGGCTGGAAAATTTTCTGTGATGTGATTTATATATGCTAGGAATAATGTTGGTGAAAGAACTCCTCCTTTGGGGACACCTTGCTCCAAAAACATCTTTTTGCTGGATTTTCCTTGTACTTTGGTCCTCGCAGTTCGCTTCACATGGTAGTGGCTGATCCATTTGTACATTTTCCCCACAAAGATGCATTTCTTTGCAGTTTTACTTTCAGTCCTTCCTTCCATACTTTACCAAATGCTTTTTCTAAATTTATCCAGCACCGCCAGTGTGTGCTTTTTCGCTTGGAAGGCATCCTCTAGTTCCTGGGCTATATAGGTTATTTCTAGGTCGTGAGTGCAGAGAACTGAGCAGCGGTCCGCACTGAGTTTGAAGTGCAACAGCTGATCCAGAGCAACACACATCAAGGTGACATAGTCATCTAAACCGTTGGGAGTTGCTTTTTGCGGATGATGCTGCGATTACGACCCACTCTGAGGAAGAATTACAACATCTACTATCTGCATTCTCCAATGCTTGTTCTGAATTTGGTTTAACAATTAACAAAAAGAAGACACAGATTATGTCACAAGGTGCACATGGTGTACCATCGATCTTTATTGACGACGCCGAACTGGAGATAGTAGACCATTTTACATATCTAGGATCAGAGGTAAATAGCAAATTATCCCTCGATCAGGAAATCAACATCAGGATTGGCAAGGCAGCAACAACAATGAACATGTTAGCAAAAAGAGTCTGGGAGAACAGGAAGCTTACTGCCAAAACAAAAGTCCTCGTCTACCAAGCATGTGTCCTTAGTACTCTTCTTTATGGCAGTGAAACCTGGACAACTTACTCACGCCAAGAGAAACGTTTAAACAGCTTTCATATGCGGTGTCTGTATTAAGTGGCAAGACAAAATCACAAATACTGAAGTATTGGAAAGATCAGGTTGTGTGACGGTGTATTCCATGGTCTTCGTAGACTTCGCTGGATAGGACACGTTAGGAGGATGGATGATGGTAGAATACCAAAGGACATCTTTTTTGGTGAATTACAGACGGGTAAGAGATCTCAGGGTCGGCCTCTACTACGATACAAAGATGTGTGTAAGCGGGACATGATTGATACAGGCATTGATAATGCACATTGCAAGCACATCGCCGCTGAATGTGTTGCATGGAGGGCAACTATCAGAAATGGAATAAAGACAAAGGAGAAAATGATTGCAGATAAAGCACACACAGAGCGTGAGAGACGTAAGATGGTGCAAAATGGTGGAAATGATCATGTTTTCACATGCACCTACTGTGGGCAAACATTTGCAGCAAGAATTGGCCTTACCAGCCACACTCGCCACGGCCATGGATCGTAGTTATTAAGCCTTTTTGAAGCACAATGTACCAAACTATCGTCTGTCAAGACGGAAAGGTGCCAATGAACTGTGACCGCCTTACTTCTCAAAACATTTCTTGGCACCAGTTTCAGGCTGGGTGAGTCGGGAATATAAATATTTAAATAAAAAACTCCAAACTCCTGCTGCGTATCGAACCCAAGACCACAGGCACGGTAGGCGAGGGTCTAGCCACTATGCTATCGCGGCTCCCTGACGTACGTTGTGACTTCTATCACCGTCATATGTGTGGTTCAATATTGAGGTATGTCTCTGGCTATTATAACTAAGAGGGGACTTCAAATGAAAACCTTGAAAGTCCGAATCAAAAGCTCACTGTGTGGGTTCCATAAAAGGTGGAAAAAGTGTCCTAGTGGCACGAAATGGAATATTGCTTGGATAGCAAATCCATTACGTGGAAAGTCCGAATCGAAAGCTCACAGTGTGATGTCATCTGCAGACTGCATTCTTCTGGTTTCCGGAGGAACAGCCTGTTGTGAACGGAAGGCCCAGTATATGGAAGTGATGCTAGGCAGCCATGTGCAGGACGTGACGATTCCTTGGGTGAACCCAGTACCAGAGCGCTGTGTGTCGGCTCTGCAACTACGGAAGCCTCCTTGGATGGCGGGAATGCCCATGGTCTGCCCCTGCCTTCCCTTGAGGGCTGACCAGGATGTCTTTGGCTGTTCTGTATGGGCCAGCTGGGATGGGGGATAACACCACAACAGTGAGAGTCAAACGTCCTAAGAAACCCTCGGGAAGGTTAACCTGGTCAACAAATTCCCGCAGAATTCGGATGTGTCGGCCTAACGTCGCAAGAACGCAGCTCTGCTGTAAACAGGCACAACGCAATCACGTCCGAAAGAGAAAAAAAAATTCCGGATGAATGCAGCAGAAGAAGAAGAATTACAATAACCATGCCATTGTCTTGTAACGTGTCAATGTTGTTGTTAAAGGTAATAAGAGTGTTAAGCACGAGTCATCATGATGCGGACGAACACATTGACGTCAAAATGACAGTTTAAAGATGACCGCCTCACTTTTGACATGCACCAAAGAGGTGTAGCGTTCTGTTATCCTTGTTTTAATCAGTGATGGGGTAAAACCTATAGACATTCATCGGCGAATGAAGGTCCAGTATGGTGATGCATGCTCGTATCTTGTGTATATCTTTTATGTGGGGGAACATTAAATCTTTCAGCCACGTCGACCTCCAAGTGAGAGCAGTAAATTTCCGCTGTGTGAGTGAGTACCAATTCGTAGCCGCAAAAATGCATAAATCCAGGGCAACAAATGTGAGTCTGTTCAAATTTTTCCTCTGATGCTAAGAGAGTCAGTGCCAAACAAAAAGTAGATTTGGACCAAACAAAAACGGACGGCAGAAAATGGGAAGTAGGAGTGGGTCACAGTTATGGCTTAAAAGTTGTTAATATAGTAACAGACATGTTGTATTATATATGAAATTAAAGGGGGTTACATATTAAACACTACTGTATATAAAAGTTGTAGCATATCTTTTGCATGAAATAGCAGTCAATCCCATCATTTATTTAGCTCTTCGTAATTACTGGGCAAGTTTACGTTCAGTAGTTTGCTATTGGTTTCTGAACGACCAGCACACATACACTGTTGCTACGTCCTTTTGATGAAAAAGCACTAAAATCGACCCAAAAAAGCATCAGAAAGCACCAAAGATTTTTGGAAAGCTAAAAAAAAAAAAAACACCAACAAATGTAACAAGGTAGCACATTATAATTTATTATTATCACTTCATATTACAATGAAGTTTATTCCAGATCCGCCAAATCCCAATCAGAATTACTCTGGAGCCAAAATAAAGAACTAAATTACAATATTTTTTTGTTGTTGGGTGGGGGAGCATTAAAACAAGCACTGCGGGTATTCATTCAAAATGTTGTAAAGTGGCTTTATAATTAATTATAATCACTGAATATTAGAATGGAGTTTATTCCAGATCTGCCAAATCCCAGTCAGACAGCTCCTCTTCAGTTTCTGTAGCCATTTCCTGTTGTGTTTGCTCCTGCGATGATGATGATGATGATGATGATGATGATGATGATGATGATGATGATGATGATGATTAAAAGAAACGTGTATATGCCTCCTGTGATCCAATTTTTCGTAGAATATCCTTTGGTAGCTTATAATCATGACAGCATTTGCCATATCTTTTTATTCCATATCTAAAAGTCAAAACAGCTGTTAAACTCTTGATTCTGTTTGGTTGTCAGAAGTCACAGCTTGTACTTCAGTTATCAGTTATCAGTTATCAGTTGGGGTATCATCATTGCACTCCGGACATGTCCATAGGTGCTCATATCCTCCTCCCCCCCCCCCCCCCTCATATGCATCAGCGTCCGGTGGCTAATTGTGCCAGTTCTGTGTTGGTTGACGAGGCGCTTTGTTTTCCCGATGTACCTCTTGCGTCTGGCTGTGCCGATTCTTACTCCCAAGTCTTTCATCCTGGACAGCGAAGTGGAATCACTGACGTCAAAGTCCTCTGTTCTCGCCATATCTTTGAGGACGTTAATAACATCGGCACAATCCATGGGCTGGCCATCTACAGGGGGTGCAGAGCCAGCCAATTTGTCAGCTCGTTCATTTCCCTCGACTCCCGCATGTCCCGGGACGAAGATGAAGGTGACTTTACGGACAACAGACTTCCGCAGCGACTCAGTCCACTGTCTACGTACAGATCCAGCTTCGACCTTCTGAATCATGCTCATTGAATCACTTAGTACACACACGTTGGCATAATGCTGTGATTCCAGCCATATGAAAGCCTGTGTAACTGCCATCACCTCCATCGTCATGCTGCTCGTGGTCATAGAGTGGGCACCACTGGATTCTTGAACGGTTCGGCCCGCTGAATGGGCTGTAAATGCCCACGCACTTCTCTGCTTTACAACAGATCCATCTGTATAAATGAGCACTTCGGGGCTATCTGAGTGTTCATAGATGAGCGCGTTAACCTCTGCATTGACAGCGGCAGGGTTCTGCTCTCTGCACCGTCTGTCGAGTGTGATAATGCAGGAGAAAGTGCACTTAAAAGCTGGAGGCACCGACACCCATTCCTTGCCGGGGTTGATACTAGTAAGACTGCAGACCTGTCTAACGACATCTTCCGCCTGACCCATCCATGATTTGCCCCTCTTTAGCCTGTCACCTTTTTCTCTGAATATAGCGTCATGCAGAGGGTGCTGCTCATCTGCACTTATTTTTAAGTATGCACGAGCTCTCCAGATCTTGATCCTGTGTTCCATTGTCGGGAAGTCAAGGAGGTATCTCATTGCTACACAGCTGGTGTCTCTCGTGCAGCCCAAAATGATGCGCATGGCTTCGTTTTGTACCTTTTCAAGTCTTCCAATCTGTGTAGGGCTGACAGTGAGGATGGCCAGGGCATACTCGATGCGTGAAAGCACAAGTCCTTGGAACAGAAGCATTAGGAGTCTTTGCTCGATATTGGCAGTCGCCATGACTCTAATTGCTGACAAACCTTTTCGAGCCTTCGTTATGACATAATCGACATGATCTCTGAAGGACAGGCTACGATCAAGCCTCACGCCAAGATATGTCATTGACTGGGTTCTACTCAAAATGCTCCCATCCATTCTTACTGCCGGCAGGTCTGTTTTCACAATATGGTTGTTTAGGGAGAACCATGTAACCGATGCCTTTGCAGGGTTGACTTCACTGCAAGGTATTGTATTTCGTGTAAGTATTAGAACTCCTCCTTTGTGTCCTTCGTGGCCTAAACGTGTGGAACCAAGAACCAAGTGATGACTGCGAATCTACAACCATGGTCAGACTGCGAGAACAGCAAATTAACTGATTCAGTGCCAAACAAAACGTAAGTTTGGACCATACATGGTAGACAATCAAATGAACAAATATTATAATGTACATTTCCGTTCACTGAGCACGGAAGATACTGTGAAACAAATCAAATAATACAATGACCCTAGTATGGCGATATTTTTTTTCCTTCTGTCCAAATGGGAGGTCATATTGGCGATATATTAACCCTCGTCGCTGAATCGGTTAAAAGAGGTGTGGCCAAACAAGAACACTACGCAGGAAGCCAAAGAAGATTGATAAACCAACACAGAACTGGTGTCGTTAGCCGCTATACGCTGCAGGATTTACTGAGGAGGGGATCCGAGCACTTATGGACTGAATGGTTCGATGTGCAATGCGGATGTGTCGACTAGCTAACTAAATAAGGGACATAACAAGATAAGTTATTGCAAGGGAAATAACTCGACTATATTTTACAAGCCTAAAAATGTATAGCCTATTTTTCTACTTTCTCTTTTCACCCAATATTTGTTTTGTTATCTTTCAATGCCCACACAACCTTTTCTAATTAATACTATAATTTTTGTCCGGCCTTTTTTTTATAAAGGGCAATAATCGTTTGGTAATCAGTGCCAGATCAAAGGTCTCCGTGACCAAAGTCTTGCTTGTACTTCACTGCAAGGTATTGTATTTCGTGTAAGTTCACTGAGCACGGAAGATACTGTGAAACAAAACAAATAACACAATGATCTTCGGCGCTGAAACGGATAAAGAGGTGTGGCCAAACAAGAACACTGTGGCAGTCCCGGGGTTAAAATATGTGGCTCTGAGGTCCATGCACCCAGACGGAGAGCAACCCGACGAGAATGTAGGACTGCCGCTATCCAGTTCACCAACCAGGGATTGACCCCCTTCTCCATCAGTGCGGTCATCAAAATATTATATCGAACTCTACTGTACGCATCCTCGAGATCAAGCGCCGCCGCCATCGTTTCTTGCCTACTCTGGAACCCCTCATAAACGTCAAAGGCAAAAGTGGCTGTATTTGACCAGGTATCTTTTCCTGGTCTGTAGCTCCCCAGGCCTCTTGGAAGAAGCTTCCCCCTTTCCAAAAACTCTTGCAGCTTGACAGCGACTATCTTCTCTAAAGCCTTCCCAAATGTATTTTGAAGGGTGATGATCCTAAAGCCGCTAAGCTTTGAATGATCCGTGAACGGTTTTGGGAGAGGGATGAGATAACTGTGTACCCAATCCTGCGATACTGATGCTGTCCTAATGCTCTGGTTAAAGCAGTCGGTCATCTCCTTCAGGTCAAAGCCTTCATGTGACCATACCTGACCCCATCAGGCCCTGGTGCCGTGTCTTTTGCCTTTTTGAAAATATATTTAACATCTTCAATCCGTATGATGTCTTCGCGCACACCATCATCTCTATAAATTGTTCCCACTGTCATAGGCCGATCTTTTCTTTGTATTTGTCCTGTGCAGTTTCCAGAACTATCGCATTGTTTTATCACCTCCAATCTCATTCATGAAACATTCCCATTTTGCCTTTTTGGCCTCTGCAGCACAGCGCTTGAAAACCTCTACCTTGTCTTTCTTGACATTTTCCGCCGTGTCCACTTTCTCTCGTGAGCTTCTGGGTGTCTGTCACACTTTCCATGGCTGCTTCACTGCAGCTCTCTTTGCTTTCAAGCCTGGTCTACTTCTGGGGTCCACCATGGGGGTTGCAAAAAAGGATTTTTAACAGCCCTGTTGCATGCCCCCTGTCTGAGGCGTCCAAGAAGGCTGTCGGTCTACTCATACCGGAAGGTCTTGCGCGCTCTCCCAGCCTTAACTTTCCTGGATTTAGAGATTAGAACTGAACATGGCATGTGATCACTCCCAACGTCATTTAAAACAGTCCACTTTACATCAAGGACTGAATGACTGGGAGACAAGTGCCAAGTCAATAGCCGTGTCCGCATCGCCAGGCCTCATTGCCATTCTAGTCGGCCTACCATCATTTATGCAGACCACATCGGAGTCCACCATGGCATCAGCAAGGGCAATTCCCTGTACGGTTTTCTCCACTGCTGTCCCAATCTCTGTTCCTCGCATTGAAGTCTCCACATATGAGTAGCCAATTACCCGGTAATTCCTCCAATTCCTTAAGCCAATCCCAGTGTTCCTTTCTGACAAGACAGTCCACTGTGGCATATACATTTATGATGTTTCTGACTAAAACAGTCCACTGTGGCATATACATTTATGATGTTCCAACTTAAGCCCCCAATCTCCATTTGTATACCCTGGACCTCTCTTGCACTGTGATTCCACTGGCTCAAGTCAAGTACCACATGCTTCACTCCTTCCTTCACCAGCAGACCTTGCCCACGTCTCATCTGCCCAGTAGGGTTTATATAACAGGCGTACCCAGGGCAATGGTATTTGTTTGTATTTAGCTTCTTGAGCATGAGGACATCAAAAAGAGTGTTGAGATGCTACATAGAACCAATACTTTTATATGGATGTGAAGCTTGGACAATGAGCAGTCAAGCTGAAAAAAATCTGATGGCTGTAGAAATGTGGTTTCTGAGGAAAATGCAAAGAATACCATGGACAGCCAGAAAGACCAATGAACAAGTCCTTCAAGAAACAAATGAAGATCGTAAACTGATTAGAGACATTACACGTAGACAGTCAAAATTTTTTGGGCATGTTATGAGAAGAAATGAATTGGAGAACTTGGTGACAACTGGCAAGATCGAGGGGAACAGACCACGGGGAAGACCAAGAAGCAAATACCTGGATGGCTTGGCCTCTTGGCATAGTCGAGAGAGAAACACGGAGCTGATCCACGACTCTGGTGATCGAGTGAGATGGCAAAACATGACCGCCCACGCTTACCGGCATGGCACATGATGGATGGATGGAATTACTGGGCAAGTTTACGTTCAGTAGTTTGCCATTGGTTTCTGAACGACCGGCATACATACAGTGTTGCCATTTCCTTTTGATGAAAAAGCACCAAAATCGACCCAACAAAGCACCAAAAAGCACCAAAAATTGTTGGAATGCACCTAAAAAAAAGCACCAACGGTTTTTTATTACAAATGTAACAGAGCAGCCCATTATATCCCAATCATAATCGCCAAATCCCAATCATAATTACTCTCGAGCCAAAAAAGCACTAAATTGCAAGGTTTTTTTTTTATGGGGGGGGGGGGGGAGGGGTGGTGGGGAAAGCATTAAAACAAGCACTGCGGGTATTCATTCAAAATGTTATAAAGTAGCACATTATAATTTCTTATTATCACTGAATATTAGAATGGAGTTTATTCCAGATCTGCCAAATCCCAGTCAGACAACTCCTCTTCAGTTTATGTAGCCATTTCCTGCTGTGTTTGCCCTTGCGATGATGATGATGATGATGATGATGATGATGATGATGATGATGATGATGATGATGATGATGATGATTGTCATGTGGCAAATGACAGTGATGCAGGCAATTGATGAGTTAGCGCATCAAAGAAGAAGATAAAGAGTGCCACAAATGGTGAACATTGTGACACCAACATTGAACGCAATTTAGACGTCATGATAGGACGTCACCTAACGCCATAACGGCTTAAGCATTAGTTGTGTTCCAGCTTACGAGGTGATAGGATGTGTTTTCGCTACCAGTCTCGGGATTCAAACCGTTCCTAATTCATAAGTCACCAAAGGCAGCATTGGCCGTTGGAGTTCGATTATGGTGAGCTCCGGTTGAAGGTAGGCGAGTATATTTGATTTGCATTATAAAGACACTAGGCGGCTGGCCCTGTTCCCAACACTTTCACTGGTCTGTGGAGATGATTTCTGATTGAAGAGCGGGAGTGCATGGAGAGAGAGAATGACTGAAGTCGGCATCGATCCCACACTCATCACCGTAGTCTGAGATCAGCTGTAGTAAATACATTGCAGTTCACTCCATCAGTATATTCGTTGAGTCGTTGTTTTGAAGTTCAGATGGTTACCCTGTCCTGTATCAGAATGCCTCAATATATGCTGTCGTGTACCATGATGCCCAGAGCCACATAGATCTTGAGGTGAGCTTGCTGCATTATAGAGCCTGAACTCATATCATTGTAGAGAGGAAGCAACGTTACCTCATGACAATGATGATGATGATGATGATGATTAAAAGAAACGTGCATATGCCTCCTGTGATCCAATTATTTGTAGAATATCCTTTGGTAGTTTATAATCATGACATAATTTGCCATATCTTTTCATTCCATATCTAAAAGTCAAAACAGCTGTCAAATTCTTGACTCTGCTTGGTTGTCAGAAGTCATAGCTTGTACTTCACTGCAAGGTATTGTATTTCGTGTAAGTATTAGAACTCCTCCTTTGTGTCCTTCGTGGTCGAAACGTGTGGTACCAAGAACCAAGTGATGACCGCGAATCTACAACCATGGTCAGACTGCGAGAACAGCAAATTAACTGATTCAGTGCCAAACAAAACGTAAGTTTGGACCATACATGGTAGACAATCAAATGAACAAATATTATAATGTACATTTCCGTTCACTGAGCACGGAAGATACTGTGAAACAAAACAAATAACACAATGACCCTAGTATGGCGATATTTTTTTCCTTCTGTCCAAATGGGAGGTCATATTTGGCGATATATTAACCCTCGGCGCTGAATCGGTTAAAAGAGGTGTGGCCAAACAAGAACACTACGCAGGAAGCCAAAGAAGAATTGATAAACCAACACAGAACTGGTACGTTAGCCGCTACACGCTGCCGGATTTACTGAGGAGGGGATCCGAGCACTTAAGGACTGAATGGTTCGATGTGCAATGAGGATGATATGTCGACTAACTAACTAACTAAGGGACATAGCAACATAAGTTATTGCAAGGGAAATAACTCGAAATGTAATATATTTATTATGTGATATAAAGAATTGTAGTAATTGTCTCAACTTTTTATATAATTTATTATGTCTTCTTAAATTCCCGTAAATTCATATGTAATTTTATAAGAGATTTGAGAATGTTTGAAATTTTATAAATAATATGGCTATACTTTATAAGCATGAAAATTTATAACCCATTTTTCTACTTTACCATGACATCCCATGGCTTATTTGTTATCTTTCAATGCATGTAATTCATTTATTATTTTAGACATATATATAATTTTTGTCAGGCCTTTTTATAAAGGCCAATAATCGTTTGGTAATCAGTCCCAGATCAAAGGGCTCCGTGACCAAAGGCTTGCGAACGCGGTTCGTGAGCCGCTTACAAGGCGTTCGAAACTCAGCTTTTACCGATTTGTGCAGCAGACCGTGTCGCGTTGTGTTATAACGTGTTGGTATGGGAGCCGCTCGTTCAGAAAGCAATGGCAAAGTACTGAAAGTAAAACTTACCTAGTACATCAACAGCAGCTGAAAAAATGCTGGTGTTGACTGCAACGTCCTGTAAGGGATATGCAACATTTAAAAAAGTAATGTCCCAGATCAAAGTACATCTCCTCCTGCATGACGACAGTCAATAAGAGATCCGTCCATGGGCACCAGTTGAGGCAGTCATCACAATGACACATTAGTCTATTTTTAGTTAATAAGGGCTCTCGGTTCCCCCAGGGGCCAAAAACACCTCATTAGGTTTGCACGCCCCTGTGTGTCCTGTGATCATCTTAGCCAAAAGCCAAGATCACATTACCCATCATTAGCTCCAATATTCACCGTCTCGAGGTATGGTGTCCGCCTCGAGTGCTGGGGGTCTCGGGGTCAAGGTCCGGTGAGGACCGGGGTTGATTGTTTTTTTTCCACGTAGTCTTCTAGTAACAAAAATTCCCCAGGTCTCTGGTATAACAGAGTGACTGTTATAGAAGTTACATACGTGACGGTCGGGGACTGACATGGTAAATAAACACACATGTATTGTTGGGCGCTTATAGACGTAGAAGAAAGAAGTATAGGCCCACAGCGTTATAAAATTATAAAAGTCGTGCAATATCATTCTTACCTTTCTAAATTTTCGTCAACAAAATTATTTTAAAAAAAGCTGTCAGTGTCTTCATAACGTTTCAGTTGCGAACTGAACATCCATCCATCCATCATGTGCCATGCCGGTAAGCGTGGGCGGTCATGTTCTGCCATCTCACTCGATCATCAGAGTCGAGGATCAGCTCCGTGTTCCTGTCTCTACAATGCCACGTGGCCAAGCCATCTATGTATTTACTTCTCGGTCTTCCCCTTGGTATCTTCCCTTCGATCTTGCCAGTTGTCACCAAGTTCTCCAAGTCATTTCTTTTCATAACATGCCCAAAAATGTTGACTGTCTATGTCTAATGACTCTAATGATGTTGAAACACTAATGATGTTGAACACTCGCTGATGAAATTCAGGGCTTTGCTGACAGACACGATATGAAAAACTTCTACGACTCACTGAAAGCGGTCTATGGTCCTTCATCACCAGGCATAGTTCCCCTCCTCAGTGCAGACGGGGGAACATTGGTCACCGATAAGAAAGAAATCCTCCAACGCTGGGCAGAGCATTTCAGCAAAATCTTAAATGCAACTTCCTTCTTCGATGATGAAACCATCAACTGCCTTCCTCAAGTTCCCACCAATGAGACTATTGATGACCTGCCAACCATAGTGGAAATAAACAAAGCCATCCAGCAACTCTCCAGCGGCAAGGCACCTGGTCCTGACTCCATCCCAGCAGAGATATACAAGGCAGGTCGGCCGGTCCTAACAGAGCAGCTTCACCAAGTCTTCACAAACATATGGATGAACGAGACCATGCCACAAGATTTTAAGGACGCGTCAATAGTCCACCTTTACAAACGTAAAGGAAACCGCCAATCCTGTGACAACCACCGAGGCATCTCCTTGCTTTCAATTGCAGGGAAAATACTCGCCAGAATTCTTCTCAATCGCCTCACAGCCCATCTCGATCAAGGTATTCTTCCTGAGAGTCAATGTGGCTTCAGAAAAAAACGTGGAACTGTTGACATGATTTTCGCTGCAAGGCAGCTGCAAGAGACATGTCAGGAACAGAACTGCGAAATGTTCTCCACTTTCATTGACCTTACCAAGGCTTTTGATACAGTCAGCAGAGAAGGACTGTGGAAGATTATGGCAAAATATGGCTGTCCACGAAAGTTTGTCCAAATAGTGCGGCTATTTCATGACGGCATGCAGGTAAGAGTACAGGAAAATGGTGAGCTGTCTGAACCCTTTCCTGTCACCAATGGAGTGAAGCAAGGATGTGTCCTGGCACCAACACTGTTCAGCCTCATGTTTTCAGCCATGTTGATGAATGCCTTCGAGAACGACTGACATTGGAATAGACATCAACTACCGTATGGATGGAAAGTTATTCAATCTCAGAAGGCTGAAAGCTAAAACCAAAATTAACAGCGGCACCGTCAGAGAGCTCCTGTTTGCTGATGATTGCGCTCTATACGCCAACTCAGAGGCGGACATGCAACATAATGTTTCAGCTTTCTCACATGCCTGTGCCAACTTTGGGCTCAATATCAACTTGGAGAAGACTGTAGTTATGTACCAGCCAGCTCCAGGGAATAATCACACTGTGCCGAATATCAAAGTGAATGATCATAGACTAAGTGTTGTGGACAAATTTACCTATCTTGGCAGCACCGTGTCACAAGCTGCCACAATCGATGACGAAGTGAATGCAAGAATCTCCAAGGCCAGTGCAGCCTTTGGCAGACTGTACAAGAATGTATGGGACAGAACTGGAATAAGCCTGCAAACAAAGCTAAAAGTCTACAAAGCAGTTGTATTATCCACACTGCTATATGCTTGTGAAACCTGGACTGTTTATCAGCGACACGCTAGGAAATTAAACCACTTCCACACAGTCTGCCTAAGGAAGCTACTGAAGATTAAATGGCAAGACAAGATTCCAGACACTGAAGTCCTAGAAAGAGCATCCATGCCCAGTATCCACACTCTACTGATGAAGAATCAGATTCGCTGGGCTGGTCACTTGACTCGCATGCCAGATCACAGGCTCCCTAAACGAATTTTTTACAGCGAACTGCGTTGTGGTAAACGCTCCCAAGGTGGCCAGAGGAAACGTTTTAAAGACACTCTGAAAATTTCACTGAATGCTTTTGGAATTCATCATGACACCTGGGAGGCTGCAGCCAGAGACCGAAATTCGTGGCGTGCATCATTGCGCAAAGGTGCAGTCATATGTGAGGCAACCAGGACTGCAAGAGCTGTGAAGAAAAGGCAGGACAGAAAAACCACTGCAGGAAATCCTCCTCCAGAGACGTCAAGCATTCTTTGTCCACATTGTCAAAGAACATTTCGAGCCAAAATAGGCCTTATCAGCCATCTTAGAACCCACGGCTCCACACCTTCAACCCCACTGGATGAAATGAATGGTCATCATCATTCTTGATGGACAAACAACAACACAATGACTCTAATCAGATTACGATCTTCATTTGTTTCTTGAAGGACTTGCTCATTGGTTTTCCTGTCTGTCCATGGTATTCTTTGCATTTTCCTCAGAAACCACATGTCCACAGCCATCAGCTGTTTTTCAACTTGACTGCTTGAACTGAACAGGCGCAATCGATAATATCTGAGCATAACAACCACGAGCAGAGTAAATTATCGCTCACTGACGGCGCGCTCCGAGTGCATTTTGAAATTATTAAAATATATTATATTATTATTATTATTATTATTATTATTATTATTTTATTAAAGTCTCCGACAATAATGCAGTTTGTGTCAGTTATTGTGATGTTTGAAAGTATAAGGTCCTTATCTACTGGGCTATAAAGATTGTAAATTCTTATTTTCACGTCCTTTATCATCATATCAACACCTATAATTTCCGTGTGCTTGTCAGAAGTCACAGATATTTCACTGCAAGGTATTGTGTTTCGTGTAAGTATTAGAACTCCTCCTGTGTGTCCTTCGTGGTGGAAACGTGTGGCCTGATATCCTCTGACTGAGAATCTGCGATTGGCGTTGAGGTGTGTCGCTTGAATGCATGCAACATCTATTCTATCTTTATGAAGACGATTTGTTAGGGGGACTTTCTTGTTAGAAACTCCTTCTTCATTCCACTGTAGTATGTTGAGTGTTCCAATACTAGTGGTGCCTGTTGCAATCTAATTAAACGTCCGTCTTGCTTTACCTCTTAATTACGACTGTCCACTAGATCCTCTGACCATTCCTTGGTGCCACATTCTCTCTAGACCATGATAGTCTATCTAAGAGTGTCTTCACCACATCTGCCTTATCGTGCATCAAATCACCCCATTAAAGATGCGGCCAAGCCTGTATATAGTGCTAGCCCGGTGTGTTTATAGACCAATAGGCACTCGGTGGCTGATACGGCCAATATCACACCATCTACCGTTACATCTCCAGGTATTTCCTCGTACTTAATTTAAGTTAGGTCGACCCGGAGCTCATGTCCATTTTAAAATCAACCTCGATACTTTGGTTTAACGAATATGTTTTGTTTGTTTTAATAAGAGCTTGCGGTTTCCCCAGGGGACGTCCTAAAGCCCATCTGTGTCATTCGTATGACCGCCTCTGCTGGAGCTTTCGATTTCGATTTCTACTAGGGTAAGTTGATAAGTAAGTCACAAATTGCTGTAGAAAAGTAACTAACTATGATAACAACTTGAAACAGGTTTATTTTTGTACATAAATCGTCCCTTTATTTGTCAACATTATTTCCACCAACATTTATGCACTTATCCCATCGTTTTATCAATCCTCCGAAACCCACTGCATAGTAAAGCATTCGTTGTTCTCATTTACCTGCCATCCCACAGAACTGTGTGACTTACTTATTGACTAACCCTCGTTACTTTTTTCTACTCAGCTATGCACCGCTATACGGGACAAACTTGTGTCAGCATAAACAGGAAACCCACCTTGGCGGGAGACATTTCGCGAATGACGCCGAAGTTGAAAGTGAAATGAAAACGCGGTTTTGAAAACATAGCACGCAGTTCTATACAGCGGGTTTGGGAGGACTGATAAAACGATGGGATAAGTGCATCAATATTGGTGGAAATTATGTTGAGAAATAAAGGGACAATGCATGTATAAAAATAAACTGGTTTCAAGTTGTTATCATTTTTAGTTATTTTTCTATAGCCATTTGTGACTTACTTATCAACTTACCCTCGTATTATGCGACTACCCTTACATTGTTCGACTTCAAAAAGAAGTTATATTAGGATCCATGCCTGGCTCAAATTAATAATCCTGTGACTGAAACAGCCACAAATAGCGACTGACCACGGTTTTAATCACACGGGATATTAATTTGAAGGTGATCGTTGTCCGAAGAGGGTTAAGACTGATTAGTCCACCTTTACAACCTTAAAGGAAACCACCAATCCTTGCTTTCAATTGCAGGGAAGATACTCGCCAGAATTCTTCTCAATCGTCCCACACCCCATCTCGATCAAGGTCTTCTTCCTGAGAGCTAGTGTGGCTTCAGAAAAGAACGAGGAACTGTTGACATGATTTTCACTGCAAGGCAGCTGCAAGAGAAATGTCAGGAACAGAACTGCGAAATGTTCTCCACTTTCATTGACCTTACCAAGGCTTTTGATACAGTCAGCAGAGAAGGACAGTGGAAGATTATGGCAAAATATGGCTGTCCACGAAAGTTTGTCCAAATAGTGCGCTATTTCATGATGGTATGCAGGCAAGAGTACAGGAAAATGGTGAGCTGTCTGAGCCCTTTCCTGTCACCAATGGAGTGAAGCAAGGATGTGTCCTACTCTGGTTTCTCTTCACAAACGAACAAATCTTTCGCCTTTTAGATTTTCATTGTGGTGATATTTCCGGACTTCTTCAACAGCAGCCATGGCACCAGTTGACAACATGGAATCCGTCAACACCGACCGTTTTCTCGAGGGGACACCGATTCACAAGAAAGGTACGTTAGTTACCGGACCTGGGGCGGCGGCCAAGGACACGCCCGTTTTAATTGCCAGCACGATGCTCGGCCCATGCGGGGTGCCTGCTGGCGGAGAAGCGGACATTTACCTATACGAAACACCCACGCGGTGGTTTGCAAACCTGACTCAAGCTGCCCATGTGGCAGTTTACAAAGGCCTGCATGGCAAGAAGATAAAACTGCCGGCGGAGGGACTAGAGGTGTCGATCGAACACCTGGAAAAAGAAAGAGAACGTGTGACGATTCATTGGCTTCCCAACACGATTCCTCCTAGAGGGAGTCAAGTTCATTGTGAAACAGACAATTGGTGACGAAAATGCGGAAGTATTCCTCATTCAGTACGGTGGCAGAAAATGGGGAGTTCTGTGCACCCCGACAAACCATATTATGCCAAGATCACGGCGCCTGGGAAGATTACAGGAGATCACCGTATCATGTTTACAATTCCTGGTCGTCGCACCCAATGCCCTACATGTGGCTTGGACTCCCACTGGGCCAAAAAATGCCCTACCCGGAGACAAAAGAAAGACAATCTCAAAATAACCACGGAAAGATCACAGGAGGAGTTCCCCGCACTCGTGGAAAAAGCTCAAACAAATTCGATTCACACGATACAAGATGTCGCCGAGACAGCTGGCCAAAAAAGAGGCCACGAGGCCAGACGAGAACTCAGTAACAGCAACAATAACAGACAACACAAGAAAACGGAATATCACGGTTTTCAAATCGGCAAACCATGGCAAAGAAATCGACCATGGGGGGGGTGGGGGGGAGAGAGAGAGGAGGGAGAGAGAGAGAAGAGAGAAAAGGGGGAGAGAGAGGAGAGGAGAGAGAGAGAGG
>JACEFZ010002482.1:112500-133211 GCA_014155875.1 Cepaea nemoralis | reverse complement strand
ATCGTAATAATAATAATGAAGGACCAGCAGTTTTGAAGATAGAAGTTCAGAATGCTCTTAACCATATGAAAACTGGCAAGACCCCAGTAATGATAATATCACAGTAGAAATGATCAATGCCTTAGAAGAATATGGAATAGATGAAGTCACCAGACTGCTGAACGCAATACTGGAGATGTTTTTTTGTTGTTTTTTTTTGCATATCCTTTACAGGACATCACTGTCAACACCAGCATATTTCAGCTGTATGTTGATTTCTTGGCAAGATTACGCTCAGTAGCTTGCCTTTGCTTTCTGAGCGGCTGGCTCACATACCCCGTAAGTTACCGACGCGATTCGAACCACTACTTATTTTCACCGTAAAAAGGGACAGAAAATCATCATCATCATGTGCCATACCA
Organism: Cepaea nemoralis; assembly: GCA_014155875.1. Taxonomy (NCBI): domain Eukaryota; kingdom Metazoa; phylum Mollusca; class Gastropoda; order Stylommatophora; family Helicidae; genus Cepaea; species Cepaea nemoralis. The sequence goes on along the minus strand of JACEFZ010002482.1, from coordinate 132,810 downwards.
GTAAGCGTAGGCGGTAATGTCTCGCCATCTCACTCGGTCACTAGATTCGTGGATCACTCCAGTGTTCTTGTCTTGACCATGCCACGTGGTCAAGCCATCCGGGTGTTTACTGCTTTCCTCTTGTTCTTTTCCCATCAATCTTGCCAGTTGTCACCAAGTTCTCCAATTTATTTCTTCTCATATCTTGACCAAAAATGTTGACTTTCTACGTCTAATTTCTCTAATAAGAGAGAGAGAGAGAGAGAGAGAGAGAGAGAGAGAGAGAGAGAGAGAGAGAGAGAGAGAGAGAGAGAGAGAGAGAGAATAATAAATAGTATGCAGTTATTACACAGACATTTAGGGAACCTTGCTGCATTTGACGTCTGGGGTCTCTGTTGTTTTTGCAAATGTAAAAGAAAACACACAATGTACCTTGTAAATAGACACAGTTTTGTGCGAAATAGAACCACATTAAACGGTAGACATAGAAATAAAATACTGAAAAGGGACATAATATAATCATCATCATCATGTGACATGCCGGTAAGCGTGGGCAGCCATAATTCGCCATCTCACTCAATCACCAGAGTCGTGGACCACCACCATGCCACGTGGTCAAGCCATCCAGATATTTACTTCTCTGCTTCCTCTTGTTCTTTTCCCCCAATCTTGCCAGCTGTTACCAAGTTTACCAATTTATTTCTTGTCATGGGACGCAGAGGTGTTTTCAAGGCACCAGGGCTGGCTTCTATACTGGCCAAGACCTGCTGACACGTCCTCGGCGCGCGTCCTGGGTAATAGGTCCCTTCGGGGTCCTGGCTAAAGTCAGTAGGAATGTTGATTCCTCCGAAGTCGGAGAGTGTCTGCCTGCACGGCTAGGAACCACCAGTCTGCACACCACTAAGCCATACATGGGACAACGGATACTCACGCAAACCCCAGGTCCTGTATGACATCACACTGATGTTGGACAGAAGAATGTCTTCATCCGACATACAGGACTTCGCGCTGGAGTTCACAGCCAGCGAACACAAGCAAGCAAGCAACCATTTCTTCTCATAACGTGACCAAGAATGTTGACTGTCGACGTCTAATTTCTCTAACCAGTTTAAAATTTTTATTTTGAAAGAATTTATATTGAAAGATTTTAGGAAGCATTTGAGCAAATGATTACTACACCACACTCATCAACGCGTAATATGCACGTAATTACACCATGCCATGAATGTAATATTATCATGTGTATATAAATGTATATGTTGTATTCGAAAATGTAAAAACAAAAACACACACAATGCAACTTGTAAATACAAACTGCTTTGTACCAAATAAACGTTTATTTACAAACAATAAAAATTAATAATAAGTCAGCACATTGAACTCTGTATATGTTGACTTACTCTTTGTACAATTATTGAGTGTGGTCCAGGGCGATGGCTCAGTGTTCATTGTCCCAAGGGAGAAGGTAGGTAGTGAGGGTCTAGAATCTGGAGGGGCTTGTAGACATAATTAACCAATACGAGGTTAACAGCTAAACAGTGTATCTTCCTGTCCAGCCACTGAGGTCAGAATACACGGGAGTGCTAGAGACACCTCGGGTGTGGTTAACTCTCAATACCCGAGGCGATCTTGTCACAGTTACTCAAATTATCCACATTGCACATGGGACAGATCTCATCCTCAGTATATGGTCAGCACGTGGAACTGACAGATCTGACACTGAGTACATTGTTGATTTATAAGTCATTGTCTGCCCTGGTGTCAACTCATTCTAGAAGAATAGTTTTCAGTGTATTTTCAGAATGTTCTACAAACAAGTTCTACAAGAAACAAATGAAAACCGTAAACCGATTAAAGAAATTAGACGTAGACAGTCAAAATTTTTGGACACTTTATGAGAGAGAAAAAATTGGAGAATTTGGTGACAATTGGTAAGATTCAAGGAAAAAGAACACGGGGAAGGCAGAGAAGTAAATTCTTGGATGGCTTGGCCATGTAGTATAGTCTAGACAAGAACACAGAGCTGATCCACGACTCTGGTGATCGTGTGAGATGGCGAAACATGGCCGCCCACGCTTATCGGCATGGCACATGATGATGATGAAATTGAGAATAAAAATGCAATGAAGAAGGGAACTGGTCACCATCGATGTAGCCTTCTCTCATGTTGTACTGTCTAGCTGTAGCCCGTGGCCTTTGACATTGCCGTACGGACTGCATGGTCGCAGGTTTATAGACCAGTCATCATTGGGTGGCTAATGTGGGCGGTATCATGGAGGTGACCGTTATTTCTCATGCTGGTACCCGTTTAGGCAGTATCGACCTGCGACCCATGCTATTGTTACAAACTCCGCCTAAATGAGGATTTTTTTGTTTTTAAAGCGTGCTTCCTTGCTGTTAACTACCCCAATGCCGAAGGATACTATACTATATCGCCAAATGTTACCGCTCATTTCTGCACAAGGACGACATATCGCCATACATGGGTCATAGTTTTATCTGTTTTGTTTCTTCTTATCTCCCGCAATTCCAATGCTCTGTGAACGCAACGTCAAATTATAACACTTATTCATTTGATTGTGCACCGTGTTTGGTCCACAACCGACTTTTGTTTGACACTGTCATTAACATCTGTCATTTACTGCCTATTTTTGCTGCCTATTTACTGCCTATTTACCTACGTTGCAGTGTATCGCGGGGGAGGGGGGGGGGGTCTTAAGCCCATGGCACTGAATCAGTTAATTGGCATCTGTCTATGAATCTCCATTTGATACCGGGGGTCGGGTCACACCCATTTATGGTCATTAGATGTGCTTGTTACTATGGGTACAATGTCAGATGTGGCATATACACAAGCCAAAACAACACAGACCAAAGTAGCGAAAGAGATAACGCAGCTACACTAAGAGTGAAGTGAGTAACGAGTGTTAACAACATTAAAAATAGAATTATTTTTAAACTAGTATTTTTATTCTTATTTTCATATTATTCTTCATTGTCGAATTCATTATGGGAAAATATTATTCCGAGTAGTATTATGAAAATAAAGTTCAAAGAATAAAAATCATCGTCATAACTTTCTCTCTGCGATTATGTTGGGAATAACAAATGTTCAACATTCCAGACAGTTATGTATTTCAACCGACACATAATTCATCTATTCATGTCCTATGATATACAACTTTGCAGTGTGCACCCGCAGAGATGCAGCGATATATACCAGGCAATAAATCCTGCATTATATTATTTTTGGCTTCTGTGTTTACATTTGCTAACGGACTACATTGTTTTGAATCATAATCACAGTAGTATTAATAGTTATAATAACAATAATAAAATGCTACTAGGAATAGAAGCTGGTGTTTCTGTGGTAAATTTAGTGTGATAAAATGGAAACTGGATCATTAAGTGTCTGGTAGGAAAAACCACCGAGGAAGGGACATGGAGAATGAAATGAACCTGGACACAAACTAACAGAATGGAAGGGGCATAACTTTTATTTTTGTCTCAAATAAGGTTTCAGAATCATTCGAAGAGACGTTGGACCTGGAAAAGTCCAGGTGTAGACATCAGAAATCAGACCGGTTATGTATTTGTTTAACAATGTATTAAGACCGGTGTAAAGGAAGTAAAGGACTCCTTTACACGGCTTGAGGTGTGCTGGGTGTATGGTGCTAGCCCCATATTATCACAGAACGACCGGTACTCCGTGGGTGATGTTATTATTATCTCGCAGCCCTCAATTACGTCTCAGGACATTTCCTGGTGGCCATCTTGTGTAGGACTTGTCGACCCGGATGCTGACACGACGTGGCGAAGCTCCGGTGCAAGCCTGGCGCTGGCTATGAAACGACTGGAGCGACGAATGGAATAATCGACGCGGTCAGATGACCTGTGGCTTTGACTTCAGAGCGCTGCCTAGTCAGGCCCACAACCCAACCAAGGACGAACACAGCCTTCACGTCTCGCCCCGTCTACCTAGTCATGCTTTTAAGCAGATTGGTTCTACCTTAGCCGTGAGCACCGTGGAGTGAAGTAGATTGGTTCTACCTAGGCCGTGAGCACCGTAGAGTGAAGCAGATTTGTTCTATCTTAGCCATGAGCACCGTGGAGTGAAGCAGATTGGCTCTACATAGGCCGAGAGTACCGTGGAGTGAAGCAGATTGGCTCTACCTAGGCCGTGAACACCGTGGAGTGGAATAGACCCCTCAACGACGTGAACTCCAGGAGACAGAAATGTCCCTCGATTCCAATCCAGGCAATTAATCTGCGGCAGCTGAAGGTGGAGCCAGGCACCATGCTGGGGTGGCTTCCCGTTACAAAGTAAGAAGGGCTAGGGAGAGGAAGGATCCCGCCTAAAAACCAAGAACAATCATTCAGATGGGTGCCGTCTCCAGAATGATTGTTGGCTGTATGGATCTCCAACAGTGACTGTCTCTCGCCCTGACTTAACATTCTCTTAGATTTCTCTTAATGTTATCTTCCATCTTGTAACGTTGTCTTTGATTCAGTGGGCAAGACGGCGTTTACCTGCAAAGCGTTGCGGAACTTAATGAGCACGACAAGGCACGTAGAGCGTCCTGGTCATCCACTGCACCTGTATTCGGCTCTAGTCGTCTTGACTTGTCCTGCCACTGGATTCAGATGGACGAGTTGCGCAACTCTTCCTCACTTTAATCCAATTCATCGCTCAAGTAATTCTTCCTCCAACGTCATGTATCAACCTTCAAGCCCTGTGGCGATGGGCGAGCGGCGAAGCTGCATGCGTGGGTACGCTAGCAGCCGTAGTCGCAGACCTGCACACAGGTGGATCAGGTCATATGGTAGTCTTCTACTGACCGGAGCAGCAGTCGGATTCGGCAGCCCCCTGAGCGACTGGGCAGCCCTCTATAGGAACACACTGCTCACCTCCATAGCATGAGGAAGGGGCTAGAAACGTGCCCTAAACATTGTCTGCTCCATCACTACCTAACCAGCTAGCCGCGGCTTGTGGGTACCCTAAACTGCGGTCGACATACAAACAAAGAAAACACAGGTAAAGCTAAAAGAGCAAACCATATTCCCTTAACAATCGGAACTTGGAATGTACGCAACCTACTTGACAGAGATGGCGCTTCGGGTCCATAGAGACGAACAGCACTGATTGGGATAGAGCTGGGCAGGTACAACATCGACATTGCAGCCTTGAGCGAGACACGACTTGCAGAAGAAAGCCAAATCTGTGAAATAGGTGCCGGCTACACATTTTTCTGGAGTGGAAGGAAAAGCGAGGAAAGACGCCAATACGGTGTGGGATTTGCCATTAAGACGGCCCTGGTCGGCAAACTAGCTGGATTCACAAAGGCTATAAACGACAGACTCACGACCATTAAGTTGCCCCTGCTGAATGGAAGGAAGCATGCAAACATTGTGAGTGTCTACGCACCAAATATAACCAATGAAGACGATGTCAAGAATAAGTTCTATGAGGACCTGCACAATGTATTAACATGTTTTCCCAAAGGAGACAAACTTATACTCCTTGGGGATTTCAATGCCAGAGTAGGCACAGACACCGCCTCTTGGCATTATTGGACAGCACGGAGTCGGAAATTGTAACAGCAATGGACTCCTCCTTTTTCAGACATGTGCTGAACACGATCTCCTTAGTTATTTAGTCAGTTAGTCGCGGTTTCAACTTCACGGCAACGGGTTGTCCCCATATTGCTCCGTTCCTGTGCCAATGAATATCACACAAAATGCTCCTCACTGCCCTATGTGAACAATGGAATAGACAGGAGTGTCGGCAAGCCAACATCCCGCACAGGTACACTGTGCATAATGCCGCCGCCAGAATGCCACCACAAAAGTCCTCCAAGACAGATAAAGTTCATTGTTGATGGAAACGGCAGTCACCAGAAAGGCTTCATTGACCCGGGTTTTATCCCGTATTGCTCTGTATCTTTTCGCAGGGCGACCCACCGAAAGCGCAGCACAGAGCACGAACTCTGTAGATACAGCGACGGTCTCTCGAAAAAAGCACCCGTGAACGGAAAAGGCAAACCAGTCAATCCCAGCAACAGCCGGCCGTCATCGTTCCGAATATGCAGTTCACACTAAAACTAACTGCGGACAGATGCAAAAGCATTCCACGCGAAATTCACAGCTCACAGTGTCGCGCCACGTACTCACTCAGTAGCAGGGCGACGGAACCATAGCCTCCTTAGTCGCCTCTTACGACGTGCATGGTAGGCAACAGTGTTACTATTCTTTGCTTCCCCATATGGGCCCCGGCAACACACGATCTCCTGATTGCCAACACAATTTTACGTCTCCCCATGAAAATCAAGACATCGTGGATGCACCCTCGATCGAAACACTGGCACCTCATTGAATATGTCATCGTCAGGAGGAGTGACAGACAAGACGTTGGGGTGACAAAATCCATGTGTGGTGCCGAATGTTGGGCAGACCATCGTCTCATTATCTCGAAAATAAACATTCACATCAAACCACCACGGCGTCCTCAAGGGGTGAACATGCAAAAAAAAATACTACATGTCACCCGCCTAAACAGCAAGAAAATGCAGCTGTCATTTGAAAATATGCTGGAAGCCGCCTCAAGCCCAATGCTGCAGCTCACCAGGATACAGAAACAGGGTGGAGAGCCCTAAAGGACATAATTTACAACACTGCTATGGAAATCCTGGGACCAACCCCCCGAAAGCATAAAGACTGGTTTGATGACAATTCCGAAGACATCAACCAATTGCTGGCCGAGAAACATCTTCTCTTCAAGGCACATTTGAATGACCCGAAGTCAACATAAAAAAAGATGCTTTCCAGAACATTCAGAGTGTAGTGCAGCAGAAACTTTGGCACATGCGGGACTCCTGGCTGAGCAGCAAAGCTGATGAAATTCAAGGCTTTGCTGACAGACATGTTATGAAAAACCTCTACTACTCACTGAAAGCGGTCTATGGTTCTACATCACCAGGCACAGCTCCCCTCCTCAGTGCAGATGGGGGAACATTGGTCACCGATAAGAAAGACATCCTTCAGTGCTGGACAGAACATTTCAGCAACATCTTAAATGCAACTTCCTTCTTCGATAATGAAACCATCAACTACCTTCCTCAAGTTCCCATCAATGATACACTTGATGACCTGCCAACAATACTGGAAGTAAACAAAGCCATCCAACAACTCTCCAGCGGCAAGGCACCTGGTCCGGACTCCATCCCAGCAGAGATATACAAGACAGGTGGGCCGGTCCTAACAGAGCAGCTTCACCAAGTCTTTACAAACATATGGGTGAACGAGACCATGCCACAATATTTCAAGGACGCGTCAATAGTCCACCTTTACAAACGAAAAGGAAACCGCCAATCCTGTGACAACTACCGAGGCATCTCCTTGCTTTCAATTGCAGGGACGATACTCGCCAAAATTTTGCTCAATCGCCTCACGGCCCATCTCGATCAAAATCTTCTTCCCGAGAGCCTTTGTGGCTTCAGAAAAGAACGTGGAACTGTTGACATGATTTTCGCAGCAAGGCAGCTGCAAGAGAAATGTCAGGAACAGAACTGCCAAATGTTTTCCACTTGCAATGACCTTACCAAGGCTTTTGATACAGTCAGCAGAGAAGGACTGTGGAAGATTATGGCAAAATATGTCTGTCCACGAAAGTTTGTTCAAATAGTGCGGCTATTTCATGATGGCATGCAGGCAAGAGTACAGGAAAATGGTGAACTGTCTGAGCCCTTTCCTGTCACCAATGGAGTGAAACAAGGATGTGTCCTGGCACCAACACTGTTCAGCCTCATGTTTTCAGTTATGTTGACGAATGCCTTCGAGAACAACGACATTGGCATAGACATCAACTACCGCATTGATGGGAAGTTAGTCAATCTCAGAAGGCTGAAAGCTAAAACCAAAATTGACAGAGACACCTTCGGAGAACTCCTGTTTGCTGATGATTGCGCTCTATACGGTAACTCAGAGGCGGACATGCAACATGTTTCAGCTTTCTCACATGACTGTGCCAACTTTGCGCTCAATATCAATTTGGAGAAGACTGTAGTTATGTACCAGCCAGCTCCAGGGAATAATCACACTGTGCCGAATATCAAAGTGAATGATCATAGACTAAGTGTTGTGGATAAATTTACCTATCTTGGCAGCACCCTGTCACAAGCTGCCACAATCGATGACGAAGTGAATGCAAGAATCTCCAAGGCCCGCGCGGCCTTTGGCAGACTGTACAAGAATGTATGGGACAGAAATGGAGTAAGACTGCAAACAAAGCTGAAAGTCTACAAAGCAGTTTTATTATCCACACTACTACATGCTTGTGAAACCTGGACTGTTTATCAGCGACACGCTAGGAAATTAAACCACTTCCACACAGTCTGCCTTAGGAAGTTACTGAAGATTAAATGGCAAGACAAGATACCAGATACTGAAGTCCTAGAAAGAGCGTCCATGCCCAGTATCCACACTCTACTAATGAAGAATCAGATTCGCTGGGCTGGTCACTTGACTCGCATGCCAGATCACAGGCTCCCTAAACGAATTTTTTACGGCGAGTTGCGTTGTGGTAAACGCTCCCAAGGCGGCCAGAGGAAACGCTTTAAAGACACTCTGAAAAACTCACTGAATGCTTTTGGAATTCATCATGACACCTGGGAGACTGCAGCCAGAGACCGAAAAACTGCAAGAGCTGTGAAGAAAAGACAGAACAGAAAAACCACTGCAGAAGATCCTCCTCCACAAACGTCAAGCATTCTTTGTCCACAATGTCAAAGAACATTTCGAGCCAAAATAGGCCTTATCAGCCATCTTAGAACTCATGGCTCCATACTTTCAACCACACTGGGTGAAATGAATGGTCATCATCTTTCTTGATGGATAAACAACAAAGTTGTGTAACTCTTACTCGCATGCCTTAAACTTTAACTCATCACCCCTTCCTCTCCCCCTACCCCGTATGTTTTGTTTTTTTATTGAGTGTTATGTATTGTAACCTGGCCGAAAACTTTTAACTTGCCTCTTTTGTATATCTTTCATTTCATTCTCAATTTTTCTAGAATCGCTGTATTCGATTGTTTCTGTTTCCATGAACTACGACATATATTTTTCTGTATATCCATATTTCCAGGGTCTTTAATCGACTTTCTAATTGCCTGTTTTAATATACATAACATTTGACAATTCTGTTTTAATGCGTTGTTAATCTCTCTGATCGCATGAGATTGCATAACATGACCGCCCACGCTTAAAAGCATGGCACATGATGAATTAATCTCTCTAGATGTTAATACTGATTTATGTTGTTGAAAGCCTTTTTGGCCTATTTTTACCTATTCTCTGTTTGTTTGTTTGTTTGTTTTTTTGTTTTTTTTTCAATCAAAAAATGTCACAATCTGTGAATATCTTAGTTTCATAACCAACAGCAATGGTCATTGTTGAAAATCAGGTACAGCACGTTGGCCAAAGTAATGCATGGATTACACAGTATGAAGAACCTATTGATAAGAGCGCTCGTTGTTAAATATCCTGAGTACTAATGTCGAGGTAGTGGGTTCAACCCTTTCAGGTCAGTTGGACTAAACTATTGACTTCTCGTCCTTGACTCTGGCATCCATACAATTGTATCTGGGAATCTCTTTTCCAAGGTTTTCCTTTTCCCGGAGATGTCTCCGCCCACCAAATATTGATGGTCTCCAGGTACCCTCACATTTCTCACCTCTCCATCCATTAGGCGATCTCACTGATAGCCTATATCCTCCTCATGACAGACACTAGTGTTGTCCCATCGCCCCTGTACGTTCGGTCGACCTACTTTCGACTGGTGTAAGCGACGGCTCACAATACAGACGGATCGTCCCATCCTGACTGTAACACTGTCTCCATATCCTCTGGGTTTCCCCAGGCTTCACATCTGGGGAATTTCCGCATCGTCCTCGTTGGACAGAATCGTCTTCCCCAAAACTACTGGACTTTTGTTTCCAGGACCATCTCGGGCGATATTGGATCTGGTCAGCCAATCTTCGGTTGGAGTCCTGGGTATCTCTCGTCTTTCCCGACGTTATCCACCCCTTCTTAACTGGGTTACTAGCGAATGTTTCACTATGGTCCTCTCCCTTACGTGTGATTTCCGTCCCCTCTTTGGTTGAAAAATCTGACCTATCTCGTACTTACCCATAGGCCCTCCTATGTAGTACTGGCGATCTCGGGTCTTCGTCTGGACCTGTAACCTTTTTCCCAATGGTGGCCATCACCATAAGATGCGAAGCTTTGACCTCGAATCTCTCCTCATATTTCTTAATGAGATGCCTAGGGAGACTTTTCAGTTCTTCCCCGATCCGGATTTCGTAGATGGTCTTGGACACAACCTTTACCACAGGATAAGGTCCTTTCCATCCTACTTGGAGTATATTAGTCTCTGCTGGACCCCATACTTCTACTTGGTCAATCCAAACTAAGATTCTCGAGTTAGACAACACACCAAATGAATCTTCAGAAACTATATCACAGTATATTTTGAGAACACTCCAAAAACGGTATTTGTAATTCAAATTTGTTGCTTTTGGTGGTAACAATGCCAGTGTGAATTTTGGAGGCATTAACAGAAGAGAAAGTAGTAATGTGTTCTTGTATTTGAAGGAAGCCTTGAGCAAGCCATTAGTAAGCGTTGGATGTTCTGCTCGTGTTCTGCACAACTGTATGCAACACGGCGCAGATTTAATGCAGATTGATGTTGAATCTATTGTCTTGAAGATATTCAATTACTTTTCTATCTACACTATCAGAATATCAACTTTAAAGGATTTTTGTGACTATGTCAACATTAACTATCAGCAACTACTCTATCATTCTAAAACTAGATGGCGCAGTGTGTTTCTAGCTCTTGAGAGGCTGTTGAGGCTGTTTACTGCTTTGAAAGAATATTTTTTATTCTGTAAACCAACCACCTGCTATGTTAAAAAATTTATTGGTTGCTATTGTAATAAAATTGTACTGATTTTGTATTTAATCTGGAACGATTTAAATGAAACATTCAATATGTCCTCCTTCGTCCTCCTTTTTTGTCTTATTATGTCCTCCTGTGTCCTCATTTTTGTCTTATTATGTCCTCCTATTGGTGCCCATATATCTGGCACGTATCTTCACGTGTTTTATTTTACTAATTAACATATCGTAATCTACCATATCAAAATTATTTGTAAAGTCTACAAACACCGCTCCACAAATGGTGCCATTGTTGATGTTAAAATGTCAGTTATCGGTAATATTTGTTGGAGCGCTATGACAAGAATATTTAGGTCGAAACCCAGACAGACTGTCAATTATTAGATCGTTTTTAATACAATTATGTAATATCTTTTTTTTTAATTTATGTGTCTTTCTAATGGCTTTGATGCCGACGATAATATCGAAACTGTTTGGTGATTTTTTGTGCGCGAAAGTTTTTATGTTTGTTAATTGTAGTAGTATTAAGTCTGATTTCTGTTTACGAATGAGTGTGACAATGTGTTGCTATTTTGTACGTATGCCACAAATATTTAAAGTAACAATTATTACATCACAAGTCAAAGTAATCTGAGTAAAACAAATAAATGTGATATAATTACTATATACATTCGCACAGCAAGTTGTTTTCCACGAGGGACACGTCTAGGTTAGCAGCTGTTCCAGTTACAAATGCTTATGCAAGTGGATCTTCTTGATCTTCGTTCTCGTCACTTGTGTCGGTGTCTACGAAGAGAGTGTCTTGTATGCTGTATATGTCCTATTCGTCTAGTACGTGTTTTTCTTCTTTTATGCTTGTTCATTTTCCCTTGTCTTGTGATCTTCGGTAATTTCTTTGGTTCTTACCTTCTTTTTTTTCGGTATGGTTCTAGTTGGTGAAAGATCATCTGCGACAGTGCCTAAACAAGTGGTTCTCAACCTTTTTTGGCCCATGCACCCCTCCACCATATGTTCAGAATATCACTTCCCCCGCCCTTGTCTTATTTCGTCCCTATAAATTCCCCCTCCCCCTCCGCACACAGTATACGTAAAAATTGAAGCTAAATTTAATACAAGTTTAGACGTCTACATAAAACGTGATTTGCGGCTCTATTTACGTTATTAAATGAATTTCAGAATTGCGAGAAGTATAGAACCGTAAAGTATGTAGGGAAAAACGATATTAAGTAACTGGTTCTTGTATCAACGCGATCTTGAAATAATATTATCCACCCCCATCCCCCCACTTAAAACCCTAAAATTACGCCCTGGGAGGAGGGGGTGGGGGAAATTCACCACCGGTTGAGAACCACTGGTTTAAACTGTCTAGTGACTGCAGTAGTCTTCTATCTGCCCCTTTTCTCTTCTTTGGATTGCTGAAGATGTGAAAGCCGTCTGAGTTCATTTTCTTTGATCGTTTTCTTATGTGTTGTTTTCGTGTGTTTTCCCGTTTTCTAGTGTGTTGATTTGAATATTGACAGTTTGTGTCAGTTCTGTTTGTTTCTGTGGAGCAGTTTCTCGCACTAGGAGGGGGAAATCTTCATGACTTTGTACACCAATTGCTGCAGCAGGTGTTATCGGTGGTCCTTTGCTAGGACATTTATTTGCCCAGTGGTTATCTTGACCACACGGAGGGCAATTGGCCTTTCTCCCCGTCATTGTAATCATTACTCTGTGATTATTGTTAGTAATCCCAGGTGTGTGGATCCATATGTAATGGGGCACTTCCTTTTTCCGTTGCAGAGTGCAATCCACTTGCCAACCCTATTGTCCAGCCTGAAGACCTTAACCTTGTCATCCCCTGTAACACTGTGCAACAGTATTTTTAACTTCTTCAGGAGTATCCGTGACAGGCAATCAGTGTATGGTCAGCCTGTCTCTTCCTTACTCTAGATTGTCTAGTGATATGTCTATCCCTAAGCTTGGTAAAGAGAACATTTTACTGTGTAACTTGTCATACACGGCTTTCTGCGCCTCTGTTACCAGGTGAAAGTACCACCCATTGGGAACCTTGAACCTATACAGGTTGATGATTACCCCAGAAGGCACACCTCCTGGCCCAGTTAAGGCACCAACAATAAAAGCAGGTGCTGATTTCGCCGCAGCCCCAGGTCAGTAATAGAGCAAACTACAGTACCAGGTTGGAGACGTTGGTTAACTTGGTAGTGGTCCCGGGGAACGACAAATGTAGTGATATTTGAATTCATTTCAATAATTTGTTGTTTTCGGTAAAAATAATTTCAAAGAAAAACTCACAGTATCTTTTAGAATATAAATTCGCAGTTCTGCATGGTCAAATGGGTAAGAAAGCGTGTTCTTAAACATCCGTTGTGATGATGCCGAGGTAAGCGGGTCAATCCCTACACGGGGCAGCTGGCTAAAATGTTGACCTGACGTCCTTGATTTGGGGACGTAAATTACAAGTACCTCTGAAGTCGGAGTGGGTTCGCCTGATGACGAGGGACGCTGCTAATTGGGAAGCTAATTCACACGCAAAATTAAGATCATCACTGCTATAAATAATGTGTATGGACTACGTTTAAGTTCAAAGCGAGCGAGCGCAAAAAACAATTAAAATTTAAAAAAATATATTCCCAAGAAAAACGCACAGTATGTCCTTGAAAATTTAGTTGGAAAATAATGAATAATCTTGTTTTTAAATATCATAAATTGACACGTCAGACAATATGCTTCCAACAATGCGGATTCACAATGTTGCCAAAGAGTTTGTCAACTCTGTATCGAGAGTATATGAACCGTGGTTGTGACAGTTAGTCAGTTGCATATCCTCTATAGGACATTGCTGTCAACACCAGCATTTTTTTAATTTTTGCTGTTGTGATCACTTGGCAAGTTTACGTTCAGTAGTTTGCCATTGCTTTCTAATCAAACGGCACCCATTCCATTTTCGTAAAAAAGAAACGCAAGGCGGTCTGCTGCCAAATCGCCCACAGCTGTATGTCGAACGCGGGTTTGCGAGATTACAAACTGCTGTCCACGACCCCTTCGTCACGGAGCAGGCTGGTAGTGACACTGCACATGTAATTTGCGCTCTTTTTTGAAGGCGATTTTTCTCCAAAGCGGGTTCTCCTTTATCAGAAGAAGCCTTTACTCACACAGGGTATTAATTTGAGAGTTGGTGTGGCCTTTTAAATTCCAGTCAAAAATAGCACCGTTGGTAAAGAATAACTTAGCGATGCCGTTGGAAAGGATATTTAATGTAATATCAAGGAGAAATAGAAAGATGGCGTCGAACATTTCCCCACAAGTAAAATAAAGCCATCATTTTTACATAATCTTAGAAACTAACTTACAATTATTATCCAGTCTTTAATGCTGCTTTCAACCGTTGTTAATTTATATAAAAATTCTCCAAAAGATCAGACAAATACTACAAATATTGAAATTAAAAAGCACATTTATGTTACTTTAAGTAACGTCCCTTTGATATTTTCTTTCCCACATATTTTCTTTTTGAACGCAAGTGTAGTCCATACACACTACTTCCAGTAGTGCTGGACTGAATTTTGCGTGTGGACTAGCTTTTCCTATTACCATTATGCGTTCTTATCCATTCAGCCATGCTGACCTCATGTCGCTTGAAATAAGTGTTATGTTGTTATGTCCCTTTCTAATATTAGAAATAGACGTGTTTCATTTAAAGTGGTTTTATTTCGTGCAAAACAGTCTGTATTTTCAAAGTGCGTTTTTTTTTACATTTACGATGTAGGCGGTCTGCTGCCAAATCGCCCGCAGCTGTATTTCAAACGCGCGTTCGATTATGAACTGCGTCCGTGATTCCTTCGCCACTAAGCCATCTGGTTGTGACAGTGCACATGGGATTTGCGCTCTTATTTGAAGGTGATTGTTGTCCACAAGCGGGTTCTCCTTTATCAGGAGAAGCCTGTACTCACACAGGGTATTAATTTGAGGGTGGTTGTGGCCTTTTACATTTTGTTTTGTTTTGTTCTTGACAGAGAAAATCTTTAATCCAGATCTACACATGGTGAAAACAATCACAATTACCGCCACAAAATTAATATCACTGATGTGTTTGACTAATCTGTAACCGAGAAAATCTTTCATCCAGTTTGTAGTGAGCTCTCGTGACCACAGAGGGGAAATTTAATCGAAAAGGACAGTTGTCCAATGTGGTAATGTTCGTTAATCTTAGCCAAAAGGCCGAGAATTGTTGTTTCAAACGTTTATTTTATACAAAGCAAACCGTATACCGGCTTCGTGGCTTAGATTTTATGACTTTTCTCCGTAACCTCGTATACTCTCGTCGGTAACGTGATGACGGTAAGAATCAGCAGTGGTTCGAATCGCATCGGTAACTTACGGGGTATGTGGGCCGGCCGCTCAGAAAGCAATGGCGAAATACTGAGCGTAATCTTGCCAAGAAATCAACATACAGCTGAAAGATGCTGGTGTTGACAGTGATGTTCTGTAAAGGATATGAAAAAAAAGTACGTATATTTCCAAGGTGATGCGTGTTTCTTGTTTGTGTATATCACAGAGAGTTGACGTTTGTTAGTGTTAAGTGTTATACCACATGAAGCAAATACATACATATCCATTGATGATAATATGACATTTATGGCATGAGTTCAAACGCCAGTCAAAAATAACGTGACAGATAAAATGGCTTAGCAATGTCATTAATAGAATGTTTTATGTAATATCAAGGAGAAATAGAAAGATGGCTTTTAACATTTTCCAACATGTAAAATAAAACTATTACTTTCACATAATCTTAGAAGAAAGTTAAATTACTATCAAATCTTTGATGTTGCATTTATCCTTTAATATTTTCTATAAAAAACTTTACAAAAAAATAAAGATAAAACTACAGTTATTTACATCAAATAGCACATTTATCTTACTCAAAGTAATGTCCCTTGAAAATATTTTTTTCCTCTCGCTCACTTTTGAACACAAGCTTAGTCCATACACATTACTTCCAGTAGTGATGGACAGAATTTTGCGTGTGGACTAGCTTTCCTTATTACTAGTGTCCCTCGTCTTCAGGCAAACCCACTCCGACTTCAGAGGTTCTTGTAATTTACGTCCCCAAGTGAAGGACGAGAGGTCAACATTTTAGTGCAACTGTCCGGTGTAGGGGTTGAAGCCCTTACCTCGGCATCAGCACACCGGATATTTAAGAACACGCGTTCTTATCCATTCAGCCATGCTGACCTCATGTCCCTTGAAATAAGTGTTATGATGTTATGTCCCTTTCCACTATTACAATAGGATGTGTTCCTTTTAAAGTGGTTTTATTTACACAACAGTATATTTTCTTTACGTACAAAACAGTGTATATTATCAAAGTGCATTGTGCTTTTTTTTTACATGTGGCGAATACAATATATACATTCATATACACACATGATAATATTATATTCATGGCACGGTGTAATTACCTATACATTACTTATTGATGTTGTGCCCTATATGGTTGATTCTTAGTGCTTGTATTTTTGTGTATAAATAAGTCTTGTAGTGCCAGGCCTCCTTGTTTCGTATCCTGTATTAGTGTTTTGTGTTGTATACTGTAAATTATATTGTTGAAGGTGAAATGTCTGATGTGTTTACTTATGTCTGAGATTGTTTGGTTTGGGGGATCTAACATTGTATCTAAATATATTATCTTAGGAATGATTGATTGATTGATTGATTGATTGATTGATTCATTCATTCATTCATTCATTTAGGAACCGACATCACAGCATTCGGGGGATTCCAACAAGCGCTCCGTCCCCATCCTCAGCAGTCAGCGAAGGGTTCTAACACTAATAGTTCCAGTAGCAATCTGAATATATGTCCGTCTCTCCTTTCCTCTGAGCGTCGATCGTCGGTCAGATCTCCTCGTCACTCCTCGCTGCCTCATTCTTACCAGACTATGATGATCCATTTGCACCTCCGAGGTAAACACGTGCTCCCACAAGGCCGCAACCACGTCTGCCTTGGCATGCATCAATACTTCACCAAGTTTTGCCGAGCCAGCCAATCTGTCCGTCTGTTCATTCCCCAGCACACCGGCATGCCCCGGAGAAAAGATCCAGTTAATGCTTGCCACCCATGTCTTCCGAAGCGAAGCAAGCCACTCTGCACAAAGCATGTCTATCCTCACCCCCCTCAGAATGCTTTCCGTGTCAGTTACAATCACGGTGTCTGTATGTATCGTGTTCTCTATCCAGCGGAAAGCTGCACAGAGCACCTCCACCTCCGTTCTTAAGCTAAATGTTGTGGTATCATATGCCAGGCTCTCCTGCACCAAACGTCGACAATTAACGTTTGCTAATAATCCCCAGGCACTTCTCCTACCTCTCAACATCGAACCATCCGTGTAGATAATCACATCACTCCCGGCTCAATGTGATTATAACTCTGCACAAGTCTGACTGCTCCGCTGGCACTCTGACCCTTTCCTCTCCACGCCTAATATTCTCCAAGGGGCACGCCTGTCTGATCGTATCCTACGTCTGAGCCATCCATGATTTCCCTCTTATCAGTCTGCAGCTACTCTGAGGTATGCCTTCGCCTGCATCACATTGTGCCTACCAGACATCCTCTTTGTAGCGATTATTGTTTGTAACCTCAGGTGTGGAGATCCGTATGTAATGGGGCACTTTCTGTTTTGGGTTGCAGAGTGCACTCCATTTACCAACCCCATTGTTCAGCCTGAAGACCTCAGCCTTGTCATCCCGTGTAACACTGTGCACCAGTAGTTTTAACTCTTTCAGGAGTAATCGCGACAGGCAATCAGTGAATGGCCAGCCTGTCTCTTCCTTTCTCTAGATGCTCTAGTGATATGTCTATCCCTAGGCTTGGTAAAGAGAACCCCCAGGCACTTCTGCTACCTTTCAACACCGAACCATCTGTGTAGATAATCACATCACCCGGGCGAGCATTATCCTGAATTAGTTGCTGGATTTCCACTTCCGTAGCCCTTGCTGGCCACTCCCTGCAGTCCCGGCTCAATGTGATTATAACTCTGCACAAGTCTAACTGATCCGCTACATAGAACCTGTACTTTTGTATGGATGTGAAGAGTTGACTATGAGCAGACAAACTGAAATGTATCTAATAGCAGTGGAAATATGGATTTTGAGGGAAATGCAAAGAATACCATGAACATACTGAAAAACCATTGACCAAGTCCTACAAGAAACAAATGAAAAATGTAAATTAAAAATTAGATGTAGACAGTAAACATTTTTAGACATGTTTTAGAGAATAAATACATTGGAGAACTTGGTGACAACTGGCAAGATTAAGGGGGAAAAACAAGGGGAAAGTAGAGAAGTAAACATCTGGATGGCTTGTCTACATGATATGGTCAGGACAAGAACACCGACTGATCCACGACAGGTGGTCAGTGTGAGATGGCGAAACATAACTGCCCATGCTTATCGGCATGGCACATGATGATTATGATATTCCTTGGATGTCCTCTTTTCTCCTGTCCTGTATTTTGTGCTCTAGTATTTTCAGTAATAGATCTCCATGCTTCATATTGTGGTCAAGTCAAGGCAACTTTAAACATATTAAATATTGAGCACAACCCACTACTGGCAACGCCGATCGCATTCAGGTATGAACCTAAGGCCTATCTACGTCAATATGGAAGCACTATACTCGAGTTTCGCCCTCGTTTGAGCTCTTAGGTTCATACCAGAATGCGATCGGCGTTGCCAGTAGTGGGTTGTGCTCAATATTTAAATTTCAAATCCCGAAACAACCACATAATCAATTTAAACATATTGTTTAATGTTCTGTTTGTGCTCCAGTATTTTCAGTAATATATCTCCATGCTTCATATTGTGGTCAAGTCAAGACAACTTTAATCACATTGTTTAATGTTTTTGTTTGTGCTCCAGTATTTTCAGTAATAGATCTCCGTACTTCATATTGTGGTCAAGTCAAGGCAACTCTAAACACATTTGTTAATGTCCTGTTTGTGCTCCAGTATTTTCAGTAATAGATCTCTGTGCTTCATATTGTGGTCAAGTCAAGACAACTCTAAACACATTTTTTAATGTCCTGTTTGTGCTCCAGTATTTTCAGTAATAGATCTCCGTACTTCATATTGTGGTCAAGTCAAGACAACTCTAAACACATTTTTTAATGTCCTGTTTGTGCTCCAGTATTTTCAGTAATAGATCTCCGAGCTTCATATTGTGGTCAAGTCAAGGCAACTCTAAACAAATTGTTTAATGTTCTGTTTGTGATCGCCTCCCTTGAACTCAAGCATAGTCCATGCACGTGCAACTACTTCCACTTTTGCATGTAGATTAGCTTTCCCTATTACCAATGTCCTCTGCCAGGGGAACCCACTCTGACATCTGAAGTACTTGTAATTTACGTCCCCAAGACAAGGATGAGAAATTAACATTTCAGTCCCAATGACTGGTGTAGGGGTTGCATCCTCTACTTAGTCATCAGCACACTGGAAGTTTAAGAGCGAAAGCTGTTAACCTTTCGGCCATTTTGACTTCCACTTAAAAAAAATGATATTCAATAGTACAGAGACTGTGACATGGAGGAATATCATCAGCAGAGTTGATCCAGAGCTCCAAGGACTAAGATCATTGAATAGTTGTCCAAGGTAGTGGCTTCAACCCATGCACCGATCAGATGGACCAAAATGTTAACTTCTTATCCTTGACCAGGGATCGCAAATTACAAGTACCCCAGAAATCAGAGTGGGTTTGCCTGATGGTGACAGACACTGGTAATAGGGAAAGCTCACCCACATGCAAACTTAGCCCAGGGTGGACTACGTTCTAGTTCAAAGCGAGAGAAGAAACAAACACCTAAAGAAACATACCCATTACCCATCATACCCATTACCATCATACCCATTACCATCATACCATGACCTGTTGTTGAAGATGGATGCAGTAGTGAAGTCAGTAGTACAGGACAGACATACCCATTACCCATCATACCCATTACCCATCATAC
The DNA here is from genome assembly GCA_014155875.1 of Cepaea nemoralis. Taxonomy (NCBI): domain Eukaryota; kingdom Metazoa; phylum Mollusca; class Gastropoda; order Stylommatophora; family Helicidae; genus Cepaea; species Cepaea nemoralis. Next base: position 112,866 of record JACEFZ010002482.1, on the reverse strand, counting down.
CCATTACCCATCATACCATGGCCTGTTGTTGAAGATGGATGCAGTAGTGAAGTCAGGAGTACAGGACAGACATACCCATTACCCATCATACCCATTACCCATCATACCCATTACCCATCATACCATGGCCTGTTGTTGAAGATGGATGCAGTAGTGAAGTCAGGAGTACAGGACAGACATACCCATTACCCATCATACCCATTACCCATCATACCCATTACCCATCATACCATGGCCTGTTGTTGAAGATGGATGCAGTAGTGAAGTCAGGAGTACAGGACAGACATACCCATTACCCATCATACCCATTACCCATCATACCCATTACCCATCATACCATGGCCTGTTGTTGAAGATGGATGCAGT
>JACEFZ010002482.1:0-110000 GCA_014155875.1 Cepaea nemoralis | reverse complement strand
ATGAAAGGGCCTGACCGTTACTCGCCTACAGACGAACGGAGGTAAGGTGCTGAGCCGGCAGCACATGTGGCCTACCTCGTGAGCGAGTACAAAAGGTGGAAAAACACCTCGGTCGCACGTCCCGCAGACGTCCGATAGTCTGTAACCATACTCATGGAGTGAGTGTAGTCAAAGGTGGAAAATTGTCTCGTTGACACGAAATGGATCGCCTGTCTAGCAAATCCATTACGTGGCAGCCCAAAGCGAAAGCTTGCTGTGTGGAAGCCGAAACAAGAGTCTCGAAACCCGAGGAGGCCAACCTCATTAAAAAAATGCCCGCCGGAAGCCGGAAGTGTCGTCCTACGGGTGGCAAACTAAAAATTGACACTACGCAATTACGTCCGAGTGAAATGTCTCGTCCGAATGTCTCTCGTGTTAGGAACAGCTCTGACTACCTAGTTTCCGAATGCCGCTCTAGTTTGGAACAGCTCTGACTAGGTCGTTTTCCGAATGTCTGTCGTGCCTGGAACAGCTCTGACGGGCGCAATGACAAGCACATGTCCGAAAACCCGAAAACTCGCTGAGTGGATGCCGTCTGCAAACCTGCCTGGTTTGTGCGGGAACGGCCCGGGGCAAACGAAATGACCAATATATTGAAGTGAGGATTTAAAGCAGCCATGAGCATGACGTGACGAATTCCCTCGGTGAGCCCAGATCCATTGCGTTATGTGTCGGCCCTGCAACTATGGAAGCATCCTTGGATGGCGGAAAATGCTATGGACTGTCCCTGCCTTCCTTTGAGGGATGACCGTTGTCTTCGACAGTTCCAACTTGGCCAGCATGGTTGTAGATGGCACCACAAAAGTGAGAGTCTCCCAGGAATGCTACCTGGTCAAAAAAAACACGCCATTGTCGGATGTGTTGGCGTACGGGTTTCGGCCCAAGGGCGCATAACAGACACACCGCAATCACATCTGAAAAAACACTCCGGATGAACGAAAAGAAGAAGAAGAAGAAAGATTTTAAGATGCATTTAAGCGAATGATTACTACACCACCATCATCAACACGTAATATGTAGGTAATTACACCATGCCATGAATGTAATATTATCATGTGTATATGAATGTATTGTGTCAGGTCTTAGTCAGATATGACTGAGCTACCGTATGACAGTAGACGGTGCTACCTGTTTTCTGTCAGCGCCGAATGTTAGGCGGCGTTTACCAAACCCGACACCCCACATTGTGCCAACGGCTTCGGGCGGATGAGCGCAAGTGGGAGGGTACAAGCCTAACCCTGGTGCTAGGGAATGCAACCTAAAGACAAAATGTCATGGCAGGGCAGACCAGGCCCTAAGCTTGGTTTGCGGCTGGTCTAGGATCGAAGCTCCGACAGGCGGACAGTTAGAGCATTGCTTTGCTGATCCGGCAGCTTCTGCAGCTTGTCGTGTTCCAGATGTATATGTGTTATCTTTCTCTGGAGTGAACTAGGCAGGCTGAGAGAGGGATCATGCTGCATGTGCAACACATGATTTCTATATTTTAGCCCAGGCTTTGTGCTATGGAGAGGCAATAAATCCATCCCTGGTCTTAACTGGTCTCGGAATCAAAGCGAGAGGCAACTGTTACGGGTTATATGTCCCTGTCAGTTGGCGTAGACATGGGTCGCCACGCGTTGCCTCTGACGGTGGGAGACACCTACAGGCGTCACTGATCAGCTACCGCCCACCTCAAGCTGGGCAACCCCCAGCCAATTGGGTGCTGATCCGCCACAGCCTGACTGCTTCAATGGGTGCTTGGGGCTAGGACAGAAATAGAACCCTCAAGCTACGGCTTGCAACCTGGAACGTGAGAACCATGTGTCCAGGATTTTCCACTGACTTGACCAATATTGACGATGTGAGAAAAATGGCTGTGATTGATGCCGAACTCAATCGTCTTAACTTTGATATTGCTGGCTTGCAGAAGACTCGCCTCGCTGAGGAAGCGTCACTCAGGGAAAACAATGACACCCTTTTTGGAAGGGTAGAGGGCAGGCAGAAAAAAGGCAACACGGTGTGGGCTTTGCAGTGAAGAATTCGCTACTGGGAATGATTGAAATTCCAGCAGGAGGAAATGAAAGACTATTATCCCTGCGCTTGGCAACCTCTTGTGGTTTTGCAACCATTATTACTGCATATGCATCACTGAAAATCTTAACTGGAGAAATCATAACTGATAAGAAACAGCAGATGGATAGTTGGGTAGAGCACTATTTAGTGCTTTACTCAAGTGAGACCAATCTAGCGGATGATGATCTCAACGCCATAGAGGCCCTGCTAACTTTTGACCACCTGGACACACTTCCCACTATAAAACAGAAGTTAAATGTGCTATAAATGAAATTGCATCTGGCAAGGCTCCAGGTAAGGATGGGATTCCAATAGAGGTAATCAGGAGTGGGCAAGACACACTCACTCTACAGATCCACAAGCTAATAGAGCTATGCTGGCGAGAAGGACAAGTCCCACAGGATTTCAAAGATTCAAACATCATAACGCTGTACAAGAACAAGGCGATCGGAGCGACTGTAACAACTATAGGGATATCTCACTTCTGTATATTGATGGGAAAGTATTTGCCAGAATTGTTCTGCGCAGACTTCAAGTCCTGGGAGATCAAGTCTACCCCGAATCACAGTGCGCCTTCCCTCAGAATCGGTCTACCATTGATATGATATTCCTCATTGCGACAAATGCAAGAAAAATGCCGTGAACAGAATCAACCACTGTTTATTGCCTTCATCGACCTCACAAAGGCAGTCAAAGATGTGGTCAGTCGTGAGGGTCTGTTGAAAGCACTAAAGAAGATTGGCTGCCCACCAACCCTTCTGTCCTTTGTGAAATCGTTCCACACAGGCATCAAGGATGTAATCAGGTTTAATGGTGCAACTTCTGAAGAGTTTGAAATCAAGAGTGGAGTTAAGCAAGGTTGTGAACTAACCCTCACACTCTTTGGGATATACGTTTCACTTCTACTGAAATATGCTTTTCGTGATCAGGATGGTGGATTATACATTCACTCACGCTCAGATGGCGGCCTCTATAATGCTCAGAGATTGAAGGCCATGACCAATATTAGGAGGGTGCAAATCAGAGAGTTGTTTTTTGCGGATGATGCTGCAATTACGACCAACTCTGAGGAAGAATTACAACATCTACTATCTGCATTCTCCAATGCTTGTTCTGAATTTGGTTTAACAATTAACAAAAAGAAGACAAAGATTATGTCACAAGGTGCAAATGAATCAATCTTTATTGACGACGCCGAACTGGAGATAGTAGACCATTTTACATATCTAGGATCGGAGGTAAATAGCAAATTATCCCTTGATCAGGGAATCAACATCAGGATTGGCAAGGCAGCAACAACAATGAACATGTTAGCAAAAAGAGTCTGGGAGATTAGGAAGCTTACTGCCAATACAAAAGTCCTCGTCTACCAAGCCTGTGTCCTTAGTACTCTTCTTTATGGCAGTGAAACCTGGACAACTTACTCACACCAAGATAAACGTTTAAACAGCTTTCATATGCGGTGTCTGCGAAGAATACTATTTGAAGCACAATGTACCAAACTATTGTCTGTCAAGACGGGAATGTGTCAATGATTATGAATGTAAATGTTGTATTCGAAAATGTAACAACAAAAACACCCACAATGCACCTTGTAAATACAAACTGCTTTGTACGAAATAAACGTTTATTTAAAGAAAATAGCAGCACTTTGGACTGTTTCACGGCATTTTGGCTAAGATCAAAGTGTAGTATCTGTTCTTGAATGATGTCAGTGATTATGGGTAGACTGGCGTATCTGCACTTGATCTGGCCATGGCCCCTAGCAGAGGCGGTCATCACAATGACACACAGGGACTTGGAACCTCATAGTACGGCTCTTGCTTCTGGGGAACCCTGAGCCCTACAAATTAAGCTAATGTTTAATATTCAGGACACTAAAACACAAATGTTTACAGCTGTGTTCATAAACACTGGGTAAATATGTCGCTCTTTAATTAACATTTGATGCATGCAATTATCGCTGTTTCGTAACATTGTTATTATTATTTCATTCAGAAAACAAAAATGTGATGTGCTGACCCGTCTTTTTAGACTCTGATCCAGAGGTCCTGTGGGTATTCTTCATCAAGGGAGCTGAGAGTGGCTGTTCTGCGATACGCACTGTTCTGATCTTTCTTGTCATATATTCCTCTCACTTGTGTCTGGATTTGTAATGATAGTCTATGCTCATCTTTCCATGGAGTTCGCTCTGGAATTGTTGTTAGGGGGATACCAACTGTGGGCAGATCGGTGGTTTCTCTGCAGTGTCTTTTGGCCTTGTGGATAAAACTACTTCTTTTCAACCGCCCCATAGCTAGGTTTTCAAATCTGTTCTTCATAGGGTGGCCTGGCAAACTGAGGAACTTTTCTGCTTGTATTAGTGTTTTCGTATCTCTGCGCTCACTCAGTGCTTGTGTCCTCCCCATCTTCTCCATTTCCACTATAGGGGTTGATCTCATCCCTCCTGTGGTGACTCTAAGTGCTTGATTTGCACTTTGTCCACCTCTTGTAGTGTGGTTTTGATGCCGAACACCACGCAGTTGACCCGTATTCCAGGTGTGGTCGTATGCTCTGTTGATAAACTTTGCTAAGTATTTTCCCATTAATCCCCATGTGGTTCCACTTAGCTCTCTCAGGATGGCTATTTTCCTTCTGACTCTTGCTACTGGACTGAATGCAGGACTGAATGCGACATCCTGCTGTCATAATCTCTCCTGTAGTTGTGCCGCGGCGTCGTCAACGGCGCCAGGCGAATACAATGTACCTGTCCACAGGTTCGCCGGTGAGCGTGACTAACCGGACAGTGGTCAAGCCAGTATATGCGTGACGCAGGAAGTTCACGCAGGGACACAATCCCGCCTGGCAAGAACTCACAGTGAGAAACGGCAGTCGGCTTGGGATTGTCGGACAGTACGGACGGATCTGAGAGAAACTCGTATGACTGCTGCATCTGAATGCGAATTGAAAGCACATATTGTGTGAGGCTAGGAGACTGTGCGGCTGTGGTATAGGTTTGTGAGTGTATCCATTGTATTGATTTATTGAGTAATTGTGTTGCGGCATCGACATTGTAATGGCGAGATGCCTGATCTGATTGTGTTGCGCGAGAAGTGTAATTAAAGTGTTTGACTTAGTGTTGCAGTGTGTTCCGTCAAGTCATTCTGTGACGGTGTTTGTCTCACATGTGTTAGGAAACACGAGCCTTAGTTATTGTTAAATGTAAGAACCTGACATGTGTGAACGTGGGTAGCTCGTCCTTGTCGGATTTGAACCATATATGTGAACGTTGGTAGCTCGTCCTTGTTGGATTTGAACCATAAATGTGAGCGTGAATAACTTGTTGTTGTTAGATTTGAATCATAAGAAATAGGAATGATTAGAATGTTTGAGCGTGGGTAGCTAGTCTCTAGTACAGTTGAACCATATATGTGAACGTAAGTGCTACGGCAGGCTTTGATTGATCCATAGATAACATGGTTAGCTTGTCCTCGTTAGAGTAGTTGAGTAGCACAGGAAGCGTGTGTAAGCGGAAAGTTCTGGAAAGAAAGTTCTGAAAAGAAAATAAGTTGGTGAATGTGTTGAACGGACGACATTACGACGAACAATCATACTTTACAGCATACAAACCTACAACAACTTAGTTGACACGCATACACCTTACAAAATTACACGTCCTAATATTTTATTCCTCCAAAAGAAACAGGTTTTTGCGTGTCATCTGAAACTGATATCAATAAAGGTTATTTTTCGGGGCAGTAACGACCTTACAGTCTCTGGTCCAGTTTTCCACCATTTTCCAGTTCTCCAGAGCACTTAAATATTATCTTTTTCATATACTTTTGTAGGCAAGTTTAGGCACGCGATGTAATTTCAGAAATACTGTACAAATTGGTCCATTTACTAACATCTTATAACTAACAATTATTTGAACATTCATTGCCATTGGAATATTTCATCATGTCGACTTTGATTGATTTCTTCGAAGCCGGTTTACAGTTAAAGTTAACTGATGATGAGTTAAAAAAATGGAGCGAGGCAAATTATTCAGAACACCTCCTAGCACAGGAAAAAGCTAATGAACGCGAAGACAGAGCAGCTGAAAGAGAGCTGAAAAAGGCAGAATTAGAGGCCGAGGCTAGAAAAGCAGAAACAGATGCTGAGTTGAAAAAAGCTGAGATCCTAGCTCAGAGTAAGCGAGAAGAACTCGAAATGCAGCTGAAAATCAAACAGCTGGAAGCGGATACATCTGCAGACAAAGAGTCTAGAAAGTCAGAAAGACTTGAAAAAGAGAATCAGTACAAAAAGTACCAAGGGATCGTGAGAAATTTCACCACGGGTGACTGCATAGCAGCCTTCACCAAGAACATTGAAACCTTAATGGAGCATTATCAGATCCCAGAGACTGAATGGAACATCAAATACATGAGAAGTCTTTCAGGGGAACCTCTGAAAGTGATAGAGACAATCCCTAAAGATCTTAGGAATGATTATCAGTATATTAAATCCAAGATTATGTCACATTTCCTGTTAGATGAAGCAGGCAACAGAGAACAATTCAGTAAAGTAGCTCCAAAACCTACACAATCGTTCTCTGACTACATTTCTGTAGTACAGGATATTTTTAGTATCTATCAGCAGCCAAAGTAAACAATAACTGTGATAAACTTAAAGATCTCATTCTTAGAGATAAAATCATCTCATCTCTACCACCACCATTTTCTATGTTTCTGCAAGAGTGTGATTGCGAAAGTGTACAACAGATAGAGAAACGTGGTTCGGCTTATTTTACAGCCAACAAACAATGTTTTTCTAGTGGGTTGACTGACATAAATTTTGTATCAGCCGCTACCTCTGACACATCAAGGTCAGATCCCTACAGTAGGCAAAAACCATTTAAACAACCTACTGAAAAATACTACCAATGTAGATATTGCCAACTGCCACATAACCAAACTGATATGTGTGACAAAAACCCAGGGTACCTCACATACTTGCAAAACTATATTGATAAGCAAGATAAAGAGCGAAAGAGCTATAAACGGCTAACCAAATGCTTCCTTTGCAAAGCATATGGCCACTGGCACCATTCTTGTAAGGATAGACAGATGACCAGGAAGGCTAATGCAGCCTTGTTTGATAGCTCTTCCTCAGATGAGGAAAAAGTTGAAAATCACCCTGTTAACTCAGCACTGGAAATTGATGTATTTCATCTTGAAAAGTGTACCATCTGTGATCGGTTCCATGAAGATGGCCTATTAACATGCGGCCACTCAATACCTATTACTAATGAAGAAGCTAATTTGGTGATAGACTCCAAAGGCAAGATTAACATCCACCAAGGTTATGTGAATGGCAAGCCTGCTACAGTTTTACGAGACAGCGGAAGCACTCTTATCGGTTTAAAGAGAGACTTCATATTGCCTACTGATTATACAGGCAAACATGTGGCATGCAGAAATTTCTCAGGTAACATCGAGAAATACCCACTTGCATGGGCATATATTGACACCTCATTCCTCACAGGAAAGGTTAAATGTGCAGCATTATCCAATCCATGTTGCGACATAATTGTTGGTAACCTTCCTGAGGTGAATGATATGCCTCATAACTGTATAACAACTGCTAACAAATGTATTGATGATAATGCAACATCATCTCCAACTGAATGTATTATTGAGAATGTGTAATCATCGAATAAATGTATTTTTGCTAATTCAGTAATATCATCACATGAATCCATTGATTTAAATGTTTCATCACCATGTCCTATTATTGAAAATGCTAATGCAGTAACTAGATCTGCTGCAAAAATGCAAGAGCAAATCAACTAAACTGAGGCACTAGAAATGCTAAGCCCAGTAATATTACCTCCAAAAACCATGAGGGACAATTTTATAACAGTCCAAAAGGCTGATTCATCACTGTATAAATATTTCAATCTTATAGGCCAAAAGCCAAAATTAACAAAGAATGCCAGATGGCATGTTACTCTAAAAGATGGTATCCTTACAAGGTACTACACCAAAGGTAAAAGCAGCACAGAGCAAAAGATGTTGCCAATCGAACACTGCAAACAAGCCTTACATCTGGCACACGATATACCATTTGCAGGGCATATGGCCTATTCAAAGACTAGATCTAGATTGTTGACCCAATTTTGCTGGCCAAGATTCTGTAATGATACCAAGCAATATTGCCGAACTTGTGACATCTGCCAAAAATTGGTCAAGAAGGGTAAACACCCACAAGCTGAATTACAAATTACAGATTTAGCTAGTAGACCCTTCGAGAAGATCTCTGTCGACATTGTAGGTCCTCTAAACCATGTAACATCTAGAGGAAATAAATTCATAATAACGATAATTGATCTATGTAGCCGCTGGCCTGAAGCTATTCCACTTAAGAACATAACTGCCAAAGATGTAATGGAAGTTTTCTTCCACATATTTTCTAGAGTAGGGTTTCCTGATACCATCCTCTCAGATCGAGAAAGTCAGTTTATAGCTGCAGTCGCTCAAGCTTTCACTAGAATGCTAGGTGTAAAGCAATGTTTCAACAGCCCGTACCACCCTCATTCGACGGGAATAATTGAAAGAATAAATGGCGATCTCAAGCATATGTTATCTAAGGTTACCCAGGAACATTCTGAAGACTGGGATACCTATCTGCCTGCCATATTATTTGCATATCGCGAAGTACCTCATTCCAGCACAGGTTTCTCACCATTTGAACTTGTATATCGTGCCAAACCACGAGGCTCATTGTATATGTACCATTCCATGTTAACTGAAACTGTAAACCCATATCATCATATGAACATGTAACATCATTGCGTGAAAGGATAATGAGATCTTGTATGATAGCTAAAGAAGCACTTAAACAATCTGATGCTATTTACAGACATTACGCAAACAGAGGAAACAAGACAATAAACACTGACACCTGGACAAGACGTGTTACTTCTTCTACCTAGCGACCGACATCTACTGACAGACTCATGGCAAGGACCATTCAAGGTACTCAGACAGATCTCCACTGTTGACTATGAGATTGCAGTCAAAGGCAAACATAAAATATTCCACGTCAACATGTTAAAACCATACTACAACAGAGACGAAGACCAAGACGAGACAGCAGCCAGCACGACGATAGTTGACCATGAAGACGACGATGAGACAGACGAAATACCGACTCCATCACTTGAGACGACCGACAAATTGCAGGACATGTCAATATACCCTAATCCGACTAAAACAGAGACCGACAGCGGCAGACAACTGCTACAAGACATTGACAAATGACAAGACTTCTTTTGACTTCAACACACAACGACAGACCATATAACGACATTACAGCAGACATTTGACTCTATCAGACAGCACAGACTGACAGTTGAACCATCTAAAGCTGACAGAGCCTATCAAGAAACTTCATTCGTTGTCTATAAAATTTACAAAGGCTTTGTCACGACTGACAATAACATCGGGCGAAGAAAGAAAGAAGTACAAATTTTCTATGTCTGCCAAAATTATTACAGACAATATACCAAATTGTGCCACAATAACCGATTATTTTACTAACATACTAACGAAAAACAAATTGTGCACAGCGAATGCCTAAGACCTGCATTTTCAAAAGTATTATCTTATTTTTATAATAAGCCCATTCTTATAATATCCATATTTCGGCATTATTTTCAGATGGACTGCTGACACGAGCTCCGTAGCGATTGCTTAATGCCGTTACAGGAGCACTACCAATTTTTTCTTCCTTGGAAACATCCAGTAGTCTAAACAGACGACAGTCCGTTAACAATCATCACATCGGGAGCTCCTACCAACCACAAGATTGCACGTTGGTCACTACTCCTCCATGATTACAGTTTTGAGGTTAAACATATTCCAGGCACACAGGATACGATCGCAGATCTTCTATCCCGATGTCTTGACGACAACCTGTAGCCTAACTAAGGTCTGAGTGCAATGTGTTATAGCACTCAAACCACACAGCCATAAATGAAAGTGTTTCAGATAAGCTGTGGAAAATGTGATAGGGACCAGGTCCCAGTGTTAAAAAAAAAGATTATTTTATAATTAGTGTGATAATTGTGATGTATACATGTGTAGAACGTGGTAGAAAGGAAACATTATTTATTATAAATATTATAAACAATAACAAACAGTGCTACGGAAGTTCAAAACTTACTTCATCTGGACACTGGTCTGATTTATCCGTGGTACCTGCCAACCGGAGATGTTCCGATGTATTTTAATCCGTGTGAAAGAAACTGTGACATTTAAATTTCTACAGAACACTTTAATCCATATTTTCCAAAGAAATAGTGAATTCACCAGCTGTTTCTAAGAACTGTGTATTCCGATCATTGTTACAACATCCATGCGGAACAACACTGTGTTAATAACATCCGGACACTTCAGCTGTGTGTGTACTTCCGGTATTTAGAAATTTAATTCAAAAGTTAGCAGACGATCAAACTAATGTTCACAAAGAAGTGACGAATGCAATACACTTTGTGAACGCAAATTTACATGTAGCGAATTGTACGTGAAGGATTTTTCAGCATTGTTATCTGAGAATCATAACTTGATTAACTTGTTCACAATAGCGACATCTAGTTTCACTATTGTAAAGAAGTATCAATTTATGACGCTTAGAAATGAATTAACAAATGTAATTTATTGTTTTGAAAGTATGATGAAATTATCTCCCATGAATTGTGAATTGTTTCACAGACTACATCAAAGGGAAACAATTGTAATACGTAGTAATGTGTAAAAGATAAAAACCACCTTCATGTTGCTAGATTGTCAACACTCCAAGATGACGTCAGCTAGGTATGGAAGAAATTGCCGAAGTTGTAGACCACCATGAGAGGTTCCTATCAAGTCTGGGTGGGACTCAAATGTTGGAGTCACCTCATATCGAGACGGCTCGCAGTCTAACCTGACGTTTCGACGTGTTTGTAATTTTTCTTTATTGGTTGCGAGGTAGTTGCATGTGTCGGTGATAGCTACCAGACTGACTGTGTCACATTACAACGGAGGTGATAATCCATCTAGAGGATTGTACTTGGGAGGTGTTACCTCTTGACATCATATGAGAATGTGTGGATATAACTTGCAATGCCTACATATTGCAATAAAACCTAAGTCAAGTCAGATGACAACTAATGGGTAGATTTTTAAAGGGCTTATATAGATTAACCCAAATTTACAGGAAACTCATATGAAAGATTTCACCTTTCATGGAATGGAAGGCGGGGAGAGTGTCATAATCTCTCCTGTAGTTGTGCCGCGGCGTCGTCAACGGCGCCAGGCGAATACAATTTACCTGTCCACAGGTTCACCGATGAGCGGGACTAACCGGACAGCGGTAAAGCCAGTACATTCGTGACGCAGGAAGATTACGCAGGGACACAATCCCACATGGCAAGAACTCACAGTGAGAAACGCCAGACGGCTTGGGATTGTCGGACAGTACGGACGGGTCTGAGAGAAGCTCGTATGACTGCTGCATCTGAATGCGAATTGAAAGTACATCTTCTGTGAGGCTAGGAGACTGTGCGACTGTGGTATAGGTTTGTGAGTGTATCCATTGTATTGATTTATTGAGTAATTGTGTTGCGGCATCTACATTATAATAGCGAGATGACTGATCTGATTGTGTTGCGCGAGAAGTGTAAATAAAGTGTTTGACTTAGTGTTGCAATGTGTTCCGTCAAGTCATTCTGTGACGGTGTTTGTCTCACATGTGTTAGGAAACACGGGCCTTAGTTATTGTTAAATGTTAGAACAGGACACTGCAAATGACCTATATTTATATGGTTGAAATAGAGTGATGGGAGTCAAATTAATCGATTAGATGTGCAGAGTGTAGATAAACTAAAAATGTAGAAGACAGGCAATTAATCACACAACAATTAATGTTAATTAGGCATAGCATAGAGAGTAAGTATGAACCGTTGAGGCAGAAGCCGTGCAGCGAGAATATAAACACGATTGAAACTAGCAGACGAGAAGCGATCACTAGGTCAACCAGACCATACAAAACAGGTGGACGGGCCAGGACAGGTAATTACAACCTCGGCCAGGAACGACGGCACGGGATGGAATGCGTGTCTTTTAGTTAGTTAGTCGACAGATCATCCTCGTTGCACATCGAACCATTCAGTCCATAAGTGCTCGGATCCCCTCCTCAGCAAATCCCGCAGCGTGTAGCGGCTAACGACGCCAGTTCTGTGTTGGTTTATCAATCTTCTTTGGCTTCCTGCGTAGTGTTCTTGTTTGGCCACCCCTCTTTTAATTTGCTGCTCCCGCAGTCTGGCCATTGTTGTAGATTCACAGTCATCACTTGGTTCTCGCAAAAGTCTCACTTCTCGTAGAGCATTCAGAATGTCAGCCTGGTCCATGGCGCGTCCGCCCTCCACAGTAGCCTCACCTGCGAGCTTGTCAGCCCGCTCATTTCCTTGTACTCCCGCATGACCTGGCACGAAGATGAAACTAATCTTTGCCAGCCGAGACCGCTTCAGAGGCAGCAACCATTCTCTTCGGATCGACCCCTCCTCTATCCTCTTGATCATGTTCATTGAGTCGCTAAGGAAACAAGCCCTAGTGAATGTCTGTGTCTCGAGCCATGTTATTGCTTACTTACTGCCATGACTTCCATGGTCAGGCTACTTGTGGTTTCAGTGAAAGCACCATGAGTCCTCCTTCACAATTCTCCCTCCGGCCCGAGCTGTAAAGGCCCATGAGCTTCTCACATGTCGGACGACCGACCCATCTGTGTAGATGACCGCGTCACCGTCTAGCGAATTCTCGAAAATCAACGCTTGTACTTCAGCCTCAACAGCAGCCGGATTTTCTTGTCTGCATTTTCTATCTAGTTGGATGCAAACTGAAAAGGATGTGCAGAAGTCTGTTGGCACTTGCACCCACTCCTCGCCAGGTTCTAAGTCCTCAAGTGAACACACCTGTTGAAGAATGTCTTCGGCTTGACCCATCCACGACCGTCCTCTTTTTAACCTGCTGCCCTTCACCTTCCTAATTTCACTATGCAGTGGATGTTGTGTGTTTGCGTTAATTCTGAGGTAGGCGCGTGCCCTGCAAACTTGTATTCTCTCTTCAATGGTTGGAAAATCAAGAAGGTAGCGCATCGCCCTGCATGCTGTATCTCTTGTACATCCAAGAATAATGCGCATAGCTTCATTCTGTATCCTTTCCATCCTTTCTATCTGCTTATGGCTGAGAGTTAAATGCGTGTCTTTTGTCCTATCTCAGCTAATCTACACGAAAGTCCGGGTAAATGGTTAAATACTTTTAGGTTTATTTTGGCTGTAGACGACGCGTTGGGAGATAGGAAATAATAATGTTAGTTAAATATATGTGGACGATAGATTACTGTGTTTACAATACTGTTGTCAATTTATACGATGGCTAAGATAAAAAGTCATATATGTAGTAATAATGAGGATGCACATGGGAAAATGGGCATGGGTGATCAATATGGGGAATGCATATATGTGTTGATGCAAATAATGATTCTTTGATGATTATTAATTAGGTGTTGTACTTTGTCATGCATTGTTTTGCTTGTGCTGATTTTCATGTCATGTTCCCTACACATTTCATTTAGACTATTCATGTGGTCTTGTAATTCAGCTTCTGATTTTGCTCTTAGTGCTTGGTCGTCCGCAAACAAGAGTTCTCTAATGGTTAGATATGCAGATGGTTCTTCTTCTGTGTTCTCGTCATGAGGTATTCTTGCGGTCTCTGTTTGACTGGTTTCTTTACATATGTTGTCTATATATGTTATGAACAAGAGAGGGGGACAGGACACAACCTTGTACTCCAGATCTTATGTTGAGTGTCCTCCAGTTGCTCTCACTACACATTCACTGTTGTCATATAAGCTTCTACATAGATTTGTTAGCTGTGTACTCACATCATATTGTTTAAGGATTTCCCACAGCTTGTTTCTGTCTACTCTATCAAATGCGTTTTTCTAGGTCAACAATAAATAGAGTGTTTCATTCAATTCGATTGATTTTTCTTTATGTTGTCTAAGAGCAAAAATGGCATCTGTGCATCCTTTGTTTTTTTTAGTATATTCTGTTGTTGCACACAGTGAACAACTAGGGTTATAATTAAATTGTAAGAAGACGCAGATTGTGGTTGCCACTAGGATGAACGAAATACCCCAATGTAATATACAAGTAAATGGGAATATTCGTAAACAAGTGAATTGTTACAATTATCTCTGAACAGTCATAACATCTGACGGGAAATGTCTTGATGAGATTAGAGCAAGCATCGCCATGGCGAAGGTAGCCTTTTGAAAGATGGCAAACATACTGACCAATAAAAATATGCCATTTGCAACGAGAAAAGAACGCAGAGGTGTTTCCAGGGCACCAGGGCTGGGTTATATACTGGCCAAGACCTATTGACGCGTCCGCGTCGAGCGTCCTGGGCAACAGGTCCCTTCTGGGTCCTGGCTAAAGTCAGTAGGATCACCGATTCCTCCGAAGTCGGGGAGTGTCTGCTTGTACGGCGAGGAACCACCAGTCTGCACACCAATAAGCCAGACATGGGACAACGGATACTCACGCAAACCTCAGGTCCTGTATGACATCAAACTGATGTTGGACAACAGGATGCCTTCATCCGACATACAGGACTTCGCGTTGGAGCTCAAGCCAACGAACACAAGCAAGCAACGAGAAAAGGAGTGGTGAGGTGCTACATAGTACCTGTGCTTTTGTATAGATTTGAGGCGTGGACAATAAACAAACAGGCTGAAAAACATATGATGGCTGTGGAAATGTGGTTTCTTAGGAAAATGCAAAGAATATTATGGACAGACAGAAGGACCAATGACCAAGTCCTACAAGAAACAAATGAACATTGCAAACTGATATGAGAAATTAGACGTAGACAGTCAATATGTTTGGTAACGTTATGAGAAGAAATAAATTGGAGAACTTAGTGACGATTGGCAAGATTGAGGGGGAAAGAACAAGAGGATAAGAGAGAAGTAAATACCTGGATGGCGTGACCACATGGCATGATCGAGATACGAACATTGAGGTGATCCACGACTCTGGTGATCGAGTGAGAACGCGAGACATGACCTCCCACGCCTACCGGCAGGCTTGCCCATGGGACATATTTTCCTATACCATCCCATTTCAAGGTATATGGCCTGAAACAGGCCTATCACATTTACGTTTTCTGAATCAAATAATACTAACAATGTTAAAAAACAGCGATAATTGTATGAATCATATGTTAATTTATGAGGGAAACACTTACACATTGCTTATGAACATAGCTGTAAACATTTGTGTTTGAGCAAGAACCGTCCTATGAGGTTCCAAGTCCCTGTGTGCTATTGTGATGACCACCTGTGCTGGTGGCCATGGCCAGAGCAAGTGCAGATAAGTCAGTCTACCCTTAATCACTGACGTCATACAAGAACAGATACTACACTTTGATCTTAGCCAACAGGCCGTGAAACAATCCAAAGTGCTGAATTTTTTTTTTTTTATAATAAACGTTTATTTCGTACAAAGCAGTTTGTATTGACAAGGTGTATTGTGTGTGTCTTTGTTTTTACAGTTTCGAATACAACATGTACATTCATGATAATATTACATTCATGGCATGGTGTAATTATCTACATATTTCGTGCTGATGTTGGTGGAAGAGTAATCATTTATTCTCATGCATACTAAAATCTTTCAGTAGAAATTTTTTCATACTCCAAGTATTCCCATTCACCGTTGCTTTCTGAAAATGGTATGTACCTACAAAATTTTCCGTACATTGAACATCCCAACAAGCATTCCATTTTACAATGTAAACTACAAAACAGGCATTTATGGGGTTTGCTTGAGCGTTGACATGAGAGAGAGAGAGAGAGAGAGAGAGAGAGAGAGAGAGAGAGAGAGAGAGAGAGAGAGAGAGAGAGAGATGGGAGAGAGAGAGGGCAAGTCTAACGAATGTATGAAGTCAGCTACATTACAAGGTGCTGGATATTTAGGATGTTTGACCTTTCACAGGCCGGACAAAAATTGAAAGGATGTTGGACAGATTTAATATCCCACGATTATGACCTTTAATATAATATAAATAAGTATGATCACAGAAGATGGCAGATTAGACAGAGAAATTGAAATCAGATGTCAAAAAGCTAGTGCACTTACATATCAACTGTCACCCTTACTGAAACATCCAAACATACCCATGTCCGCAAAACGACAGATAATAAACAGCATATTCACACCAACCCTATGCTACCAATCTCAAACCTGGACTTTATCCAAATTACACCTTCGCAAAATCAACACTTGCGAAATGAGATGCCTGAGGAGAGCTGCCAACTTAACAATCCGAGACCGAGTAAGAAATGTTACTATCAGACAGACTGTGGGATCAACACCTTGTGCCACATTTATTGAAAGACAGAAGATCAAGTGGTTTGGCCATGTTGTTAGAATGCAACATCAGCAACTACCATCACTGGCCTTACATCAAAGATCATCTGCGACGAGACCACGAGGACGTCCAAGAAGAAAATGGATTGACGACATCAGAGACATTGTACAACCACACGGAATGACACTATCCAGTGCCGCCCACCGGGCGCTGGAACGCAAATTATTCCTCCCCACGACGCTTAACGGCAGAAGTGGAAGATGATGATGATGATGATGATGATATAATATCGAAGTGAAGTAGAAAAGTGCTTTATAAAATTCTCAAATGTCTAAAATAAAGCCTTTACTCTTACACAAACTTTAAAGATAACCTAATTTTACTGCATTATTTTTACTGCATATAACTGTGATTAATTTACATTTAAATTATATCAAAATATTAGATAAATACTCAGTCATTTAAATCTCATAATACATGTATGCTATTTTTAGTAATGTCCCTTGAAATACGTGTCACGTTTTTATACTGGGTAGCGGGCTAGGGGAATCCCCTATCAAAGGAGAAGTAGGGTGCCTCCTTCCCTCCGCTATCCTACTGGACACCATTGGGCAAAGTAGAGTACCCCTATAGACCCCCCCCCCCCATCCCCCCGATCAGAGTTACATGACGCCATGTGTGTATGTGGTGGATGAAGTTGAAGAGCAGCTAACAGATAGTTGTAGGTTCTCATCTCCAACTTCACGACGGTAGGCAGATGACCTCTTGTTTGGTGAGACAATGGCCACGGTCATAAACCAGTATGATCACTGCTAAGAAGGAAAGCAATGGCAAACTACCTTTTTTAAAGATGCCAAGAATAGCATGTATTGCAGTGTCGTAGAAAGTCCACAGAACATGTTTTCACTGTACAGTGAAAATATTTTCAGAAATGCAGAAGATATGAAAGGAATCACCGTCGGAGGAAGAACCATCAATAACATTAAATTTGCAGATGATACATTATTGGCGAGCAAACAGGAATGTGATTACATAGAATATAGAATAGCCAGAAGACATGTGAACAGAATAGTAAAGAGGGGAGAACAAAAAGACTGGAAGAGTATGTAGAAACACTAAACAACAACTACAAGGATGCAACTAGAAACTTCTACAAAATGATAAGTGCAATGCAAAACAGAGGAGAACCGTTTGACCCAACTGAAATAATTAACAGTGAAAATGGAGAATAAATAAGTGAACAAAAACAAATCCTAATAAGATGGAAGCAGTATTTCGAACAACTTCTCAACATCCCATCAGATGTCACAGGACTTCAAGAAACCTACACAGATGCCACCAAAGAACTAGAACCAGACATACTAAAAGAAGAAATGATAGAAGCCGTCAGATTAGCCCCATTGAACAAATCACCGTGACAAGATGAAATACCAAATGAACTAATTAAAGCAGCAAGAGAAGTAGGAATAGCATGGCGACATAGACTATTCGACCATATTTGGGTAGAACAACAGACACCACGAGACTGGGGAAACAGTATTGACTGAAGACAATGTGCAAGTTGTCTTTCGCTTAGCTGGGGTTCTATAGTACTCCGTAATCTTTTCTCAAGAACTTTACAAAATATTTTCCCAGTATGAATCAACAGTGAAATGCCTCTGTATTGTGTGCAATCTCTTTTGCTGCCTTTGTTTTTTCCAAATTGTGGTGTCTGTTCAGAGATAATTGTAACAATTCACTTGTTTAAGAATATTCCCATTTACTTGTATATTACATTGGGGTATTTCGTTCATCCTAGTGGCAACCACAATTACAATTTAATTACAACCCTAGTTGTTCACTGTGTGCAACAACAGCATATACTAAATGTTGCAGATACTGCTCATTGTCTTCAGTCAATACTGTATCATTTGCATATCTAATGTTACTGATGGTTCTTCCTAAAATGGTGATTCCTTTCATATTTTCTCATTTCTGACAATATTTTCACTGTACAGGAAAAAGCAGATCTGTGGACTTCCTACGAGACCGCAATACACGCTATTTTTGGCATCTTTAAAGAAGGTAGTTTGCCATTGCTTTCCTTCTTAGCAGTGACCGCACTGGTCTATGGCCGTTGCCATTGTCTCTCCCCAAAAAAATAGATGCTCTGCCTACTGTCGTGAAGTTGGAGACCAGAACCTACAACTATCTGTTATCAGCTCTTCAACAGCATCCACCACCCGTACCCATGGCTTCACGTAACCCTTATTAGGGGGGGGGGGGGGGGCTAACGGGTACTCCACCTTGCCCAAGGGTGTCACGTAGGCTAGCGGAGGGAAGAATTCATCTTTCCTCTCCTTTGATAGAGAATACCCATACCCCGCGACCCAAAATAACAACATAACAGTTATTTCAAGGGACTTTACTAATAATAGCATACATGTATTATGTGATTTAAATAATTGAGTATTTATGTTACTTTTTGATATAATTTACATATAAATTAACGACAGTTATATGCATCAGAAATAATGGAGTAATAATTTTAGGTTATATTCAAAGTTTGTGTAAAAGTAAAAGCTGTGTGTCAGATATTTGAGACGTTTATAAAGAATTTGTCTATGTATCCTCGATATTATATTGAATGTCTTATTCTTTTAATATCGTTTGAACAGCCATATTTTAAGGAATTTTTGTCAGGCCTTGTAAAAGGTCAAACATCCTAAATATTCAGCACCTTGTATTGTTATCCAATGCAGCTAACTTCATTGCATTCCTTAAACTTGCTCTCTCTCTCTCTCTCTCTCTCTGTCTCTCTCTCTCTCTCTCTCTCTCTCTCTCTCTCTCTCTCTCTCTCTCTCTCTCTCTCTCTCTCTCTCTCTCACTCCCCCCCCCTTTGTGAACTCTCATGTAAACGCCACATATGCCTGTTTTGTAGTTTACTATGTAAAATGGGATGCTTGTTGAGGTGTTCAATTTAAGGACAATTTTGTAGGTACATAGCATTTTCAGAAAGCAATGGTGAATGAGAATACTTGGAGTATGAAAGATTCAGTCATACCGCTAAACTTGTTTAAATAAAGCTAAGTGTGAATGAGAATACTTGGAGTATGAAAGAATGTCTATTGAAACATTTTAGTATGCATTAGAGCAAATGATTACTCCTCCACCATCATCAGTACGTAATATGTAGGTAATAACACCATGCCATGAATGTAATATTATCATGTGTATATGAATGTACATGTTGTATTCTGAAATGTAAAAACACAAACACATAATGCATCTTGTAAATAAACACTGCTTTGTATGGAAAGAAAAACACCGGTTATTTTTTAAAAAATGCAGCACTTTGGATTGTTTCACGGTATTTTAGCTAAGATCAAAGTGTAGTATCTGTTCTTATATCACGACAGTGGTTAAGGGTAGACTGACTTATCTGCACTTGATCTGGCCATGGTCACCAGCAGAGGCGGTCATCACAATGACATACAGGGACTTGGAACCTCGTGGGACGGCTCTTGTCATGGCCTGAGCCCTAACAATTAAGCACATTTCTAATATTCAGGACACTCAAATTCAAATGTTTACAGCCATGTTCATAAGCAAAGTACAAGTTTTTTTCTAATTAAATAAAACATGATTCATGCAATTATCGCTGCTTTTTATCATAGTTATTATTATTTCATTCAGAAAACAAAAAATGTGATTGGCCTGTTTCAGACCATATACCTTAATAAAAGAATGAATCTCACTTCTCGGCCTCTTGGCTAAGATCAAAGTGTAGTATCTGCAGATAATCTTACCACGACTACATGCAAAGGCGATCATCTGAATGACAAATAGGGACCTGGGGCCTAATGGGGTGGGTCTGACACCCTGCTGAACCGCGAGCCCTTATTTAACAACATTAAAACTTAAAAAGAATCGATGCACTTCGGAAAAGCCCATATGAAAACCTTATTTCACATAAAGCATTCTACATTTTCTACAGATTCACGTCCGTCCATATGTTGAAGTGAAGAATTTACAGGGATTCAATGGCATTATTCTAAAGGGTACTGTAAGTTTTTCTTTGGAATTTCAATTACCGAAATCAACAATTTATGGATATGAATTCAAACATCGCTACATTTGCCGGTCCAAAATAATAAATAGTATGCAGTTATTTCACAGACATTTAGAGAATCTTGCTGCATGTGACGTCTGGGTGGTCTCTGTTGTGTTTGTCAATGTAAGAGGAAACCAACAATGCACCTTGTAAATAGACACTGTTTTGTGTGAAATAAAACCACTTTAAACGGATGACATGTAAATCAAATAGTGAAAAGGGACAGAAAATCATCATTATCATCATGTGCTATGCCGGTAAGCGTGGTCGGTCATGTCTCGCCATCTCACTCGGTCACCAGGGAGGTGAATCACCTCAGTGTTCTTGTCTCGATTATGCCACGTGGTCAAGCCATCCAGGTATTTACTCCTCCGCCTTTCTCTTTTCTTTGGACTTCCGGTCACGAACATGGAGGATAGGCAGTGAAATGGTTAAGGCCTCTGGGTGTTTATGCTCTTGGCTACCGTTGCATTTCGCAGTTTCCTCATGTTGGACTGGTAGTTTGTGGTTCCGTCGCCCTGCTACTGAGTTGAGTGCGTGGCGCGATGCTGTGAGCTGTGAATATTGTGAGAAATGCATTTGAATCTGCCCGAGTTTGTGGAGGGTGATCTGCATGTTCAGAGCAATGGCGGCTGGCTATGTCCCAGAATTGACCGGTTTTTGTGCCTTATGCGGAAATGTGTGGATGCTGGTCTTCTGGTTGACTGCCGCTTCCTTTGACGATGAACTGTGCTTTTCGTGGAGGAATGTTGTTTTGGCATTCTGGAGAAGGCATTATGTACAGTTAAATGTTTTTTACATCTGTGTTGTGGTGTTGTGGTGTGAACTGCATGCTCGAAATATGGCGTAGCTGATTAGATAATATCTAGAAACGGAATAACAACATCTAGAAATATCTGCAAGTATGGCGGCTGGTGTGTTGAAGAAGTTACCGGTTTTTCTTGCCTTATGCAGAAATGTGTGGCAGTTGGTTTTCTAGTGGCTGCCGTTTCCATCGACGATGAACTGTGTTATCGAAGAGGACCTTTGTGTTGGCATTCTGGCGACGGCATTGTGTACAGTGAAATGTTTCTTTACATCCCTTCGACGTTGTTTTGTTTGTGGGACCTACATTTCGGAGGAAAAATGGCGTGGCTGGCTAGAAAACATCTAGAAACGGAACAATAACATTTAGAACCATCGAGACTTTGTGGGTGAACATCTGGTTGGGAAAGTGACTGCCGCTTCCATCAAGGATGAACTGTATGTTTCGTAGAAGACTTTTGTGTGGCATTCTGGCGACGGCATTATGTACCGTGAATTGTTTTTACATCTGTCCGGGGTTGTTTTGTTGCGTGAACTGCTTTTCGGAGGAAAAATGGCGTGGTTGGCTAGGAAACATCTAGAAACAGAACAACATCTAGAAACATCGAGACTTTGTAGGCGAACATCTGGTTGGGAAAGTGACTGCCAATTCCATAAGGATGAACTGTATGTTTCGTTGAGGACTTTTGTGGTGACATTCTGGCGGCGGCATTAGGCACAGCGCGCCTGAGGGAGGGGGGCAGGGGGGGGGGCGTTGTATCTTCAGACTCATGTCTCTTCACTGTTTACATGGGGCAGTGGGGAAAATTTTATGTGATATTCACTGGCACGGGAACGGAGCATATTGGGGACGACCATTTGCTGTGATGTTGGAACCGTGATTAACGACTAATAATGGCTGCCTTCCTCATGCTATTTTTCCCGCAATCTTGCCAGTTTTCACCAAGTTCTCTAATTTATTTCTTCTCAAAACGTGACCAAGAATGTTGACTATCTACGTCTAATGTCTCTAATCAGTTTTAAATTGTCATTTATTTCTTGTACGACTTGGTCAGTTAGGATTTTCTGTCTGTCCGTGGTATTCTTTGCATTTTCCTATGAAACCATATTTCCACAGTCAACAGATGTTTTTCAGCCTGTTTGCTCATTGTCCACGCCTCAAATCTATACAAAACCACAGATTCTATGTAGCACTTCAACACTTTGTTTTCCTCGTTGCAAATGGCATATTTTTATTGATCAGTATGTTTTCCATCTTACAAAATGCTATCTGTTCAAGACATTTCCCATCAGATGTTATGACTGCTCCGAGGTAATTGTAACAATTCAGTTGTTTAAGAATATTCCCATTTACTTGTATATTACATTGTGGTATTTCGTTCTTCCTAGTGACAACCACAATATGTGCCTTCTTAAAGATAATTATAATCCTAGTTATTCACTGTGTGCAACAACCGCATATACTAAATGTTGCATTTCCTGCATTTGGAGTCTCTGTGGCGAAGTGGTCAAGCCGTTTGACGTTTGACTCGTGAGCCGAAGGTTGTGGGTTCGATTCCGGGCCGTGCCCTTCGGTTTACGAGTTAAATGTTTCGGAGACTCCCATGGGTCGTCGCTAAAAGCTACGGAGTTCGTGCTTTGTGCGACGCTTTCCGTGCTGCAGGAAAGAGACCGAGCCATATGGGATAAAAACCCGGAGCAATGAAGTCGACCCTGTCGACTTTTAAGCGACTTTTTAAGCATTTACTGCTTATTGTCTGCAGTCAATATTGTATCATCTGCATATCTAATGTTATTGATGTTTCTTCCTCCAATGGTGATTCCTTTCGTATCTTCTATATTTCTGAAAATATTTTCACGGCACAGGGAAAAAAGATCTGGGGACTTTCTATGAGATTGCAATACACGCTATTGTTGGCATCTTTAAAGGAGGTAGTTTGCCATTGGTTTCTTTCTCACCAATGACCATACTGGTCGATAACGGTAGCCATTGTCTCCCAAAAAAAGAGATCCTCTGCCTACCGTCGTAAAGTTGGAGACCATAACCTACAACTATCTGTTGGCTGCTCTGCAACTTCATCCACCACCTGCACACAAGACTTCACGTAACCCTGAACGGGTTAATAAACGGGTACTCCATCTTGCCCAAGGGTATCCTGTAGGCTAACGGTGGGAAGGAGGCACCTTACCTCTCGTTTTATAGGGGATACCCCTACCCCGCTTCCCAGTATAACAACATAAGAATTATTTCAGGGGACATTACTAATAATAGTATACATGTACTTTTGATTTAAATAACTGAGTATTTGTCTTATATGTTGATATGATCTACACAGAAACAATTGCCGGGTACATTGAGCAGAAATAATGGAGTAAAAATGTTAGGTTATCTTTAAAGCTTCTGTCAAAGTAAAGGCGTTATTTTAAACATTTGAGAATTTTATAAAGCATTTGTTTATTTCCCCACGATATTATATTCAAGGTCTTATATGTTTAAAATCACGTTGATTACGAAAAGCACATCGAAAAGCTTCTATAGGCAATACACAAAAAAGGAGGCAAAAACACCAAATAAAAAGCCATAAGGGCTGCACCCAGCCTAGCCAGGAAACAGCACCATCAAAGAAACCAACAGGAGGAACGGGCACAAAAGACAGCCACCACCATCCCCCAGCTGACGTCACAGACATAAAAGCCGATACAACCAGTCCGGAGCAGGACCAACTCGTAAGAGCGCTCATACAAGAATCAGGGTGAATAAACCCACAAAAACCACGGACCTCAACAATACCCACAGCTGAGAAAGCAGGTTAGACCAGACCGAATTTGGAATTTTTATTTCGGAAATTGGAATCGGAATTAAAGTATGCATTAACGAATTTTGTCAGACATGTAAAAGGCCTAACTATTCAGCACCTTGTATTGTTATCCGTTGCAGCTAACTTCATGCATTCCTTTGACTTGCTCTCTCTCTCTCTCTCTCTCTCTCTCTCTCTCTCTCTCTCTCGTCTCTCTCTCTCTCTCTCTCTCTCTCTCTATCTCTCTCTCTCTCTCTCTCTCTCTCTCTCTCTCTCTCTCTCTCTCTCTCTCGTGTGAGCATTCATGCAAACGTCATAAATGTCATGTTTTGCAGTTTACTTTGTAAAATGGGATGCTTGTTAAGATGTTCAGTGGATCGAAAATTTTGTAAGTACATACCATTTCTGACGTGAACGCTGATAGAGTTGCGTTTTTCTTTCAAATGTCCTCCATAATTCTCGAGAAATAAATAGTACGTGAACAAAAACCACCCCTACCGGTTTGCTGGACCTGTCGTAGGTTCATCGTTAACATCAATCTGTTCAAATAAGGATGAACCTACGACAGGTCCAGCAAACCGGTAGGGGTTTTATTTGTTCAAGTACTATTGCTCGGCCGGTCTCTCTGGCTGAGGGGTTACACCACTTTCTCCGTAATCCCGTTTATCCACGCAGGGTCTCGACAGCGAGGCGAGAACTGGAAGCGGTTCGACCCACGCTCGTGACTTGCGGAATAACTGAGCCGGCCGCTCAGAAAGCAATGGCCAACTACTGAGCCTAATTTTCCCAAGAAATCAACAGACAGCTGAAAGATGCTGATGTTGACAGCGATGTCCTGTAAATGATATGCAAACCAATTATTTATTTACTATTGCTCGAGAATTATGGAGGACATTGAAAGAAAAACGCAACTCTAGTCAGCGTTCACGCCGGAAACACACCCAAGCCGAAAAACAACAAGCGACTAACAACTGCTAAACTTCCAAATAGAAAGGAGATTTTCGCGACTTGGAGTGTTACTGGTCTAGGATATAAGGAACCAGCTCTCGTAGAGTTTATGAAAACAATCAAATATTCAAATATTAGGACTCGCAGATACTAGGAAAAAGGGGCATAATACGAAATGAACACATAAAGGTTACGTTCTTATATGGAGTGGCGTCGACCAGCGAGCTACAGCTAAACATGGAGTGGGCTTTTTGTTGCATCCAGTGTAAGCGAAAGCCATTAGTTAGTTAGTTAGTTAGTTAGTCTTTTCTCTTGAGCCTAAGGCGGCGCATAGGGCAGAAGTCCTGTCTCTCCATGCTTGGCGGTTCGCTGCTACCTGTTGTAGATCTTGGATATTTACTTGGCCATTGAATGAGCCTTCTCTAATGATGGTTCTACGCACGGTCTCTCTTGGTCTTCCCCGTTTTCTTTTCCCTACTGGTGACCATATGAGGGCTTGGTAGGGGAGTCTTGACTTGTCCATTCTGAGTACATGGCCGATGTAGTTCCAACGGCGTCTTCTTATGAAATTGGATACTGTATCTTGCTTAGTCTCTTGTCTTATTTGCGAATTGGTTCTGAAGTCTGTCCAGTGGATGTTTAGAAGTCTTCTAAGACATTTGTTCTCAAAATTGTATAATCTTTTATCTAAAGCTACCGTTGATTTCCAACTTTCACATCCATACGTTAACACTGGAATCACACAAGAGTTGAAGATTTTAAGTTTTGTATGTTTGCTGAGTGTCTTTGACTTCCAGATGTTTGACAGTTTATTGAAGGCACTAGATGCCAGTGCCATTCTAGATGATATTTCTGGTATTGAGTCCCCTGTAGATGTCATTTTGCTTCCTAGGTATGTAAAGCTGTTGACTGTTTCAAGAACGTAGCTGTTCAATTTGGTGTCATCTGAACTGTTGGTAAGATCAATAGTCTTTGTTTTTGTGGTGTTAATTTGGAGACCAATTTGCCCTGAAACATTTTGGAGGTGGTTTATTTTCTCTTGGGCATCCGGGTGTGTTGAACTCAAAAGCACTATGCCGTCGGTAAAGTCCAGGTCTTCTAGAATTTTGTCATCCCAATCGATACACATATTTGTGTTGTTTGTGCATTTGCGCATGACCCAATCGATAGCTATTCCAAAAAGCATCGGTGATAAGACACAACCCTGTTTCACTCCTGTTTCGACTGAGAACCAGTCAGAGTTGCCTGTTTCTGTTCTTACGCAGCAACGTGTTTCTTTGTAGAAAGCCATTATCAACACTAAATTTATATCCGAAAGGATAATACTAGTAAAGATCAAAGAAGGAAATAGAACAACAACTTTTATACAAACATACGCCCCATGTAATGACACTTACAGCGACGAAGACAAAGATGAGTATTTTGATAAACTTGCAGACACGTTAAATAATGTCAGGGAGATAGATGAACTAATTGTGATGGGTGATTTCAACGGACGAATAGGCACACGAAAAACACCGTGGGATGATTGCATGGGGCCATTCAGCGACACAGAGACTGAGTGTAATAGCAATGGTCAACATCTACTCAACATATGTTCCGAACACGGACTAATAATAGCAAATAGTTTTTTTTCTTCATCATCGTCGTAGCCACACCACAACCTGGTATAAATGGAATGACATAGACAAAGCATCTCAAATCGACTTTATTCTGATTAGGAAATCAGACAGAAGACTACTATTAGATTCAAGAGCACTCCCAAATACAGATGTTGATACTGATCACAAACCAGTCATAATAAAAAAAGATTTCAACATGCAGGAAAATAAGAAACAAAAAGGTAACAACACATGTCATCAATTATAGGAGGCTACAGGAAAATATACGTATTTTAAATATGGTTAAAGACGAGTTCAATCAAGAAATTAAAGGAAAAAAAACTACATAAGAACATCTCTGATTACCACTCAGGCGTAGATAAGGAATGGACAATTTTCAAGGCTGTCATGCTCGACACAATGGAAAATAAATGTGGAACAAAGAAAGTAGGGCAGGACAAAATATTAAGAAAAGCATGGTGGAAAAACGAAGTTAAAGATAGCATATTAACAAGAACGTAGCGTTAAAAATGTGGATCACAACTAAATCTGAACAAGACTATGTTACTTATAGAATAGCACGACGTAATGCCAAACGAACAATTAGAGCATCTAAAGTGCCTGTTTTATAGCGACGACGGCAGACTGCAAAATCATATTAACAATCTGAGTTCAACATGCAGGAGATACCATATGAGTATAAATACAGCCAAATCCGAAGTAATGCGAGTTAGCAGATCACCGGGCCCACTAAGTATACTGATAAATAGCACAACTCTGAAACTAGCTTAAAAAATTCAAATATCTTTGAAGTATGATCACAGAAGATGGCAGATTTGACAGAGAAATCTAAATCAGATGTCAAAAAGCTAGTGCACTTACATATCAACTATCACCCTTACTGAAACATCCAAATATACCCATGTCTGCAAAACGACAGATAATAAACAGCATATTCACACCAACCCTATGTTACCAATGTCAAACTTGGACTTTATCCAAATCACACCTTCGCAAAATCAACAACTGCGAAATTAGATGCCTGAGGAGAGCTGCCAACTTAACAATCCGACATCGGGTAAGAAATGCAATTATCAGACAGACCGTAGGATCACCACCTTGTGCCACATTTATTGAAAGACAGAAGATCAAGTGGTTTGGCTATGTCGTTAGACTGCAACACCAACAACTACCATCACTGGCCTTACATTAAAGATCATCTACGACGAGACCACGAGGACGTCCAAGAAGAAAATGGATTGACAACATCAAAGACATTGTACAACCACACGGAATGACACAATCCAGTGCCGCCCACCGGTCGCTGGAACGCAAATTATTCCTCCCCACGACGCTTGACGGCAGAGGTGGAAGATGATGATGATGATGATGATGATGATGATGATGATGATGATGATGATGCAGTTAGTTAGTTAGTTAGTTAGTTAGTCGCAGTTCCAACTTCACAGCAACGGGTCGTCCCCATTATGCTCCATTCCTGTGCCAGTGAATATCACACAAAACGCTCCCCACTGCCCAATGTGAAAAGTGGAAAAGACAGGAGTCTCGACAAACAACAGCCCGCACAGATACACTGTGCATAATGCCGCCGCCAGAATGTCAACACACCAGTCCCCCACGAAACACCCAATTCATCTCTGATGGAATCGGCAGTCATTTTCCTATCTGGATGTTTCCTAGATGTTCACCCACACAGTCCACGAAAATACAATTCATCACCGACAGCAGTGGCAGTCAACCAGAAGCACAGCAGCCACGCATTTCTGCATAAGGCAAAAACCGGTCAACTCTGGGACATAGCCACCAGCCATCGCTCCGAACATGCAGTCACGTTCAAAATAAAAAAAATAAAAAAAATAAAAAAAACTTGGGCAGATTCAAAAGCACTTCACACGAAACCCATAGCTCACAGTGTCTCGCCACGCACTCACTCAGTAGCAGGGCGACGGAACCATCAAGCCTCCTTAGTCGCCTCTTACAACATGCGTGGTAGGCTACAGTGTTGCTAATCTTTGCTTCCCTTATGGGCCCCGGCAACACACTGGAGTTGCAGTTATAACAAAGACATATAGGGAAATTTTCTGCAATTGACGTCTGGGGTCTTTGCTGTGTTTGCAAATGTAAAAGAAAACACACAATGCACCTTGTGAATACACACTGTTTTGTGCGAAATAAAACCTCATTAAACGGAAGAAATGTGAATAAAATAGTCAAAAGGGACAGAAAAGCATCATCATCATCATGTGCCATGCCAGTAAGCGTAGACGGTCATGTCTTGCCTACTCACTCGATCACCAGAGTCGTGGATGACCCTAGTGTTCTTGTCTCTACCATGCCAAGTGGTTAGGCCATCCAGGTATCTATTTCTCTGCCTTCCTCTTGTTATTTTCCCCTCAATTTTGTCAGTTGTTACCAAATTCTCCAATTTATTTCTTCTCATAACGTGACCAGAAATGTTGACTATCTATTTCTAATTTCTCTAATCAGTTTACAATTATAATTTGTTTCTTGTAGGACTTGCTTATTGGTTTTTCTGCCTGTTCGTGGTTTTCTTTGCATTTTCCTAAGAAACCACATTTCTACAGCCTTCAGATGTTTTTCAGCCTCTTAGCTCATTGTTCACGCTTCACATCCATGCAAAAGTACAGGTTCTATGTAGCACCTCAACACCCTTTTTCTCGATGGTCAGTATGTTTTTCCTAAACGTGTACTCCACCTTGCCCAAAGGTGTCCAGTAGGCTAGCGGAGGGAAAGGGGCACCTTTCCTCTCCTTTGATTGGGAATACCCATACTCTGCCACCCAGTATAATAACATAACACTCATTTCAGGGGACATTACTAATAATAGTATACATGTATTATGTGATTTAAATAACTGAGTACTTATCTATATTTTGATATTATTTACATAGAAATTAACGTCAATTATACGCAGCAGAAATAATAGAGTAATAATTTTAGGTTATCTTTAAAGATTTTGTAAAAGTGAAGGCTTTATTATAGACATTTGAGAAATTTATAAAGCATTTTTATGTTTCCCCTCAATGTTATATTAACGGTCTTATACTTTCACACATCACAATAACTTTTGTTACCCAAGGAATTTTTGTCAGGCCTGTAATAGGCCAAACATCCTAATTATTCAGCACCATGTATTGTTATATTGGAGGGGCATATGTCATATATACACCATGTCATGAATGTAATATTATCAAGTTTATATGAATGTATATGGTGTATTCGAAAATGTAAAAAAAAAAAAAAAAAACCACCCCCCCCCCACAAACACACACACACGCACACACGCACGCACACACACACACACACACACACACACAATGCACCTTGTAAATACAAACTGCTTTGTACGAAATAATCGTTTATGTAAAAAAAACAAAAATAACAAATGCAGCACTTTGGATTGTTTCACGGCACGTTGGCTAAGATCAAAGTGTCGTATCTGTTCTTGTATGACGTCAGTGATTAAGGGTAGACTGACTTATCTGCACTTGATCTGGCCATGGCCACCAGCAGAGGCGGTCATCACAATGACATACAGGGACTTGGAACCTCATGGGACGGTTCTTGCTCCTGGGGAACCCTGAGCCCTAAAAATTAGAAAATTTTTATATTCAGGACACTCAAACACAAATGTTTACAGCTATGTTCATGAGCAATATGTAAGTGTTTCCCTCCTTAATTAACATATGATACATGCAATTATCGCTGTTTTTTTTTTAAACATTGTTATTATTATTTCATTAAGAAAACAAAAGTGTGATGGACCTGTTTCAGGCCATATACCTTGGATGGGATGGGACAGACAAATATGTTCCATGGACAAGCCTGCCGGTAGGCGTGGGCGGTCATGTCTCGCCATCTCACTCTATGACTAGAGTCGTGGATCACCTCAGTGTTCTTGTCTCAACCATGCCACGGGTCAAGCCATCCAGCTATTTACTTCTCTGCATTTCTCTTGTTCTTTTCCCTTCAATCTTGGCAATTGTCACCAAGTTCTCCAGGTTATTTCTTCTCATAACTTGACCAAAAATGACTGTCTACGTGTAATGTCTCTAATCATTTTACAATTTTCATTTGTTTTTTGTAGGACGTGATCATTGGTTTTTCTGTCTGTCCATGGTATTCTTTGCATTTGCCTAAGAAACAACAATTTCCACAGCCATCAGATGTTTTTGCAGCCTGTTTGCTCATTGTCCACGCCTCAAATCTATACAAAAGCACAGGTTCTATGTAGCACCTCAACACTCTTTTTCTCGTTGCAAATGACATATTTTTATTGATCAGTATGTTTTCCATCTTAATTTAGTTGAGGTTAGTCAACAGATCAACATCACGGCACACGGGTGTAACCCATAAGTGCTCCGTTCTACCCCTAACTCAAACCTGAGTCCAGATAATCTCAGTTCAGTTTACGAACTCCGTAGCACCGGCGAGGATCATGAAATACTTTGGGTAAATCTTTAACTCGAAATTGTGCCCGGGCAGCGCTGTCAGGCTACTCTTTTTCGATTTCCAAGAGCAAAGGGATATTTTACCTGGGCAACAATACACACGGTGTCTGATCTCACTACCCAGAGACCAGGCGAAATTTTGTTACTAAAAGTCCACGTGAAAAAAATATGGCCCTCTACTGGACTTAAACACGTGGCCTCAAGCACTCGACGCGGACACCATACCTCGAGAACACTCAGCCCCTTTCCATCTTGCAAAAAGTTACTTCGCCATGGCGATTCTTGTTCTAATCTCGTCAAGACATTTCCCATTAGATGTTATGACTGCTCCGAGATAATTGTAACAATGTACTTGTTTAATAATATTTCCGTGTACTTGAATTTTTTTTTTCGAATAACCGTTTCAGGACATTGCAGTCAACACCAGCATTTTGAAGCTGCTGTTGATGTCTTGGCAAAATTACGTACAGTATTTTGCTATTGATTTCTGAGCGACCGGCTCACATACCCCCGTAAGTAACCAACACGCGCGATCCGCTACCTAATCACGCGCAGCTAGTTTCCCACGTGAATATATGGAATTACGGAGAAAGTCGTTAACCTCTTCACCAGGGAGACCGGCATTTGTGTATTACATTGTGGTATTTCGTTCTTCGTAAAGGAAAACCAAAAAACAAATATTTCAAGAAACAAATAAAGATCGTAAACTGATTAGTCATTGACGTAGACGGACAAAATGTTTTGGATATGTTGTTGTGAGAAGAAATGAATCAGAGAACTGGTGACAACTGGCAAGATCGAAGGGAAGAGACCAAGGGGAAGACCTAGAAGTAAATACCTGGATGGCTTGACCACGTGGACATGGTCAAGACACGAACACAGAGCTGATCTACGACTCTGGTGAGAGAGTGAGATTGCAGAACATGACTGCCGACGCTTATCGGCATGGCACATGAGGGATGGATGGAATGACAACCACAATCTGCGTCTTCTTACAATTTAATTATAAACCCAGTTGTTCACTGTGTGCAACAACCGCATATACTAAATGGTGCAGATCCTGCTCATTGTCTTCAGTCAATACTTTATCATCTACAAATCTAATGTTATTGATGTTTCGTACTCCAATGGGGATTCCTTTCATATCTTCTGCATTTCTCAAATATTGTCACGGTACAGGGAAAACAGATCTGGGGACTTTCTATGAGACTGCAATACATGCTATTCTTGGCATTTTTAAAGAAGGTAGTTTGCCATTGCTTTCCTTCTTAGCAATGACCATACTGGTATATGACCGTAGCCATTGTCTTACAGAAAAAGGATATCCTCTAGCTTCCGTCGTGAAGTTTGAGACCATAACCTACAACTATCTGTTGGGTGCTCTTCAACTTCATCCACCACCTGCTATATGGCTTCACGTAACCCTGATCGGGGGTCTAAACGGGTACTCCACCTTGCCTAAAGGGTGTGCAGTAGGATGGGCGGAGGGAAGGGGGAAACCCTTTTCCCTTTTCCTTTGATAGGGAACACCCCTGCCCACCACCCAGTATAACATACAAGTTTTTTTTAAAGGGGACATTACTAAAAATAGCATACATGTATTATGGATTTAAATAAATGGTATTTCTCTTTCATTTTTTATTTTATTTTACATAGAGCAAACGGCCCGTTATAGCAGCGGAACAAAAGTTAAAAAATTTTAAGCGATCTTTTTTGTTTATGTAAAAGTAATGGCTCAATTTTAGGTATTTGATAATTTTATAATGCATTTTTTTTATTTTCTCTTTAAAAAATATTTTTAAAGTCCTATTATTTGATTTTTAATAAGTTCCCCACAATATACTTTCCCATGAATCTTGTCAGGGAAATTTTAAAAAGGGTAAAATTCCTAAATATTCAGCATTTGATTGTTATCTAATGTAGTAAAATTCATACATTCATTAGACTTATTCTCTCTTCCCCTCTCCTCTCCCCTCTCTCTCTCTCTCTCTGTTCTCTCTCTCTCGCTCTCTCTCCCCTCTCCCCTTCTCTCTCTCTCTCTCTCATGCGAACTCTCAAGCAAACGCCATATATTCCTGTTTCGTGGGGTTTTCTTTGTAAAATGGGATGCTTGATGGGATGTTTAAATGTATGGAAAATTTTATAGGTACATACCATTTTTAGAATGCAACGGTGAATGAGAATAATTTGGGGTTTAAAAGATTCATCACTCATACAGCTAAACTTGGTTTTAAAAAAAACTAAGTGTGAATGAGAATTTCTTGGAGTATGGAAGAAAATTTTATTGACCCGATTTTAGTTTTCATTAATGCACATGATTATTCCAACACCATCATCAACACGTAATATGTAGGTAATTACACCATGCCATGAATGTAAATTATCCCTGCGTGAATGTATTATAGAAGTAACAAAGACTTTTTTTGGGTCTGTTTAAGTCCCCGCTAAACACTGGTAACATGAAGGCTAATAGACTACAATGGCGGGGCAAAAAAAAATTTCTTTTTTTTTTAATTTTTTTTCAGTTTTCCCAAATTTTTTTAATTTGTTTTTTTTTTTTGAAAAAGGAACTTGCTTTTTGGGTTTTTTCTGCCTGTTCGGGGTTTTCTTTGCATTTTCCTAAGAAACCACTTTTCTACAGCCTTCAGATGTTTTTCAGCCTCTTAGCTCATTGTTCACGCTTCACATCCATGCAAAAGTACAGGTTCTATGTAGCACCTCAACACCCTTTTTCTCGATGGTCAGTATGTTTTTCCTAAACGTGTACTCCACCTTGCCCAAAGGTGTCCAGTAGGCTAGCGGAGGGAAAGGGGCAACTTTCCTCTCCTTTGATTGAGAATACCCATACTCTGCCACCCAGTATAATAACATAACAGTCATTTCAGGGGACATTACTAATAATAGTATACATGTATTATGTGTTTTAAAATAACTGAGTACTTATCTATTTTTGATATTATTTACATAAAAATTTAACGTCAATTATACGCAGCAGAAATAATAAAAGGTAATAATTTTAGGTATCTTTAAAGATTTTGTAAAAGTGAAGGCTTTATTTTAGACATTTGAGAAATTTATAAAGCATTTTTATGTTTCCCCTCAATGTTATATTAACGGTCTTATACTTTCACACATCACAATAACTTTTGTTACCCAAGGAATTTTTGTCAGGCCTGTAATAGGCCAAACATCCTAATTATTCAGCACCCATGTATTGTTATATTGGAGGGGCATATGTCATATATACACCATGTCATGAATGTAATATTATCAAGTTTATATGAATGTATATGGTGTATTCGAAAATGTAAAAAAAAAAAAAAAAAAAAACCCCCCCCCCCCCCCCCCCACAAACCACACACACGCACACACGCACGCACGCGCCCCACGCACACACCCCACCAAAAACACCCCACACACACACACACACACACAATGCACCTTGTAAATAAAAACTGTTTTGTACAAACTAATCGTTTATGAAAAAAAAAACAAAAAAAACAAATGCAGCACTTTGGATTGTTTCACGGCACGTTGGCTAAGATCAAAGTGTCGTATCTGTTCTTGTATGACGTCAGTGATTAAGGGTAGACTGACTTATCTGCACTTAATCTGGCCATGGCCACCAGCAGAGATGGTCATCACAATGACATACAGGGACTTGGAACCTCATGGGACGGCTCTTGCTCCTGGGGAACCCTGAGTCATAAACATTGAGCAAATGTTTTATATCCAGGACACTCAAACACAAATGTTTACAGCTATGTTCATGAGCAATGTGTAAGTGTTTCCCTCCTTAATTAACACATGATGCATGCAATTATCGCTGTGTTTTTGTTTTAACATTGTTATTATTATTTCATTCAGAAAACAAAAGTGTGATGGACCTGTTTCAGGCCATATACCTTGGATGGGATGGGACAGAAAAATATGTCCCATGGACAAGCCTGCTGGTAGGCCATCTCACTCGATCACCAGAGTCGTGGATCACCTCAGTGTTCTTGTCTCAACCATGCCACGGGTCAAGCCATCCAGCTATTTACTTCTCTGCATTTCTCTTGTTCTTTTCCCCTCAATCTTGCCAGTTGTCACCAAGTTCTCCATGTTATGTCTTCTCATAACTTGACCAAAAATGTTGACTGTCTACGTGTAATGTCTCTAATCATTTTACAATTTTCATTTGTTTTTTGTAGGACGTGATCATTGGTTTGTCTGTCTGTCCATGGTATTCTTTGCATTTGCCTAAGAAACAACAATTTCCACAGCCATCAGATGTTTTTGCAGCCTGTTTGCTCATTGTCCACGCCTCAAATCTATACACAAGCACAGGTTCTATGTAGCACCTCAACACTCTTTTTCTCGTTGCAAATGACATATTTTTATTGGTCAGTATGTTTTCCATCTTAATTTAGTTGAGGTTAGTCAACAGATCAACATCACGGCACACGGGTGTAACCCATAAGTGCTCCGTTCTACCCCTAACTCAAACCTGAGTCCAGAGAATCTCAGTTCAGTTTACGAACTCCGTAGCACCGGCGAGGATCATGAAATGCTTTGGGTAAATCTTTAACTCGAAATTGTGCCCGGGCAGCGCTGTCATGCTACTCTTTTTCGATTTCCAAGAGCAAAGGGATATTTTACCTGGGCAACAATACACACGGTGTCGGATCTCACTACCCAGAGACCAGGCTAAATTTTGTTACTAAAAGTCCACGTGAAAAAAATACGGCCCTCTACTGGACTTAAACACGTGGCCTCAAGCACTCGACGCGGACACCATACCTCGAGAACACTCAGCCCCTTTCCATCTTGCAAAAAGTTACCTTCGCCATGGCGATTCTTGTTCTAATCTCGTCAAGACATTTCCCATTAGATGTTATGACTGCTCCAAGATAATTGTAACAATGTACTTGTTTAATAATATTTCCGTGTACTTGAATTTTTTTTTCGAATAACCGTTTCAGGACATTGCAGTCAACACCAGCATTTTGAAGCTGCTGTTGATGTCTTGGCAAAATTACGTACAGTATTTTGCTATTGATTTCTGAGCGACCGGCTCACATACCCCCGTAAGTAACCAACACGCGCGATTCGCTACCTAATCACGCGCAGCTAGTTTCCCACGTGAATATACGGAATTACGGAGAAAGTCGTTAACCTCTTCACCAGAGAGACCGGTATTTGTGTATTACATTGTGGTATTTCGTTCTTCGTAAAGGAACACCAAAGAACAAATATTTCAAGAAACAAATAAAGATCCTAAACTGATTAGTCATTGACGTAGACGGTCAAAATGTTTTGGATATGTCGTGAGAAGAAATGAATCAGAGAACTGGTGACAACTGGCAAGATCGAAGGGAAGAGACCAAGGGGAAGACCTAGAAGTAAATACCTGGATGGCTTGGCCACATGGCATGGTCGAGACAGGAACACAGAGCTGATCTACGACTCTGGTGAGAGAGTGAGATTGCAGAACATGACTGCCGACGCTTATCGGCATGGCACATGAGGGATGGATGGAATGACAACCACAATCTGCGTCTTCTTACAATTTAATTATAAACCCAGTTGATCACTGTGTGCAACAACAGCACATACTAAATGGTGCAGATCCTGCTCCTTGTCTTCAGTCAATACTTTATCATCTACAAATCTAATGTTATTGATGTTTCGTACTCCAATGGTCATTCCTTTCATATCTTCTGCATATCCTAAAATATTGTCACGGTACAGGGAAAACAGATCTGGGGACTTTCTATGAGACTGCAATACATGCTATTCTTTGCATTTTTGGAGAAGGTAGCTTGCCATTGCTTTCCTTCTTAGCAGTGACCATACTGGTCTATGACCGTAGCCATTGTCTCACAGAAAAAGGATATCCTCTAGCTTCCGTCGTGAAGTTTGAGACCATAACCTACAACTATCTGTTGGGTGCTCGTCAACTTCATCCACCACCTGCTTTATGGCTTCACGTAACCCTGATCGGGGGTCTAAACGGGTACTCCACCTTGCCTAAAGGGTGTGCAGTAGGATAGCGGAGGGAAGGAGGAACCTTTCCTTTCCTTTGATAGGGAAAAACTCTAGCCCGCCACCCAGTATAACATACAAGTTTTTTCAAGGGACATTACTAAAAATAGCATACATGTATTATGTGATTTAAATAACTGAGTATTTCTCTTACATTTTGATTTTATTTTACATAGAGCATAACGACAGTTCTAGCAGCGGAACAAAAGTATAATAATTTTAAGCGATCTTTTATGGTTATGTAAAAGTAATGGCTCAATTTTAGGTATTTGATAATTTTATAATGCATTTTTTGTATTTTCTCTTAATAATATATATTAAAGTCCTATTATTTTATTTTTAATAAGTGTTCACAATATACTTTCCCATGAATTTTTGTCAGACATTTAAAAGGCTAAAATTCCTAAATATTCAGCATTTTGTATTGTTATCTAATGTAGCTAACTTCATACATTCATTAGACTTATTCTCTCTCTCTCTCTCTCTCTCTCTCTCTCTCTCTCTCTCTCTCTCTCTCTCTCTCTCTCTCTCTCTCTCTCTCTCTCTCTCTTCTCTCATGCGAACTCTCAAGCAAACGCCATATATTCCTGTTTCGTGGTTTACTTTGTAAAATGGGATGCTTGATGGGATGTTCAATGTATGGAAAATTGTATAGGTACATACCATTTTTAGAATGCAATGGTGAATGAGAATAATTTGTGTATGAAAGATTCAGTCACTCATACAGCTAAACTTGTTTAAATAAAACTAAGTGTGAATGAGAATACTTGGAGTATGGAAGAATTTCTATTGACAGATTTTAGTTTGCATTAATGCACATGATTATTCCAACACTATCATCAACACGTAATATGTAGGTAATTACACCATGCCATGAATGTAATATTATCATGCGTGAATGTATGTATAGAAGTAACAAAGACATTTATGATCTGTTTAAGTCCCCGCTAATCACTGGTAACATGAAGGCTAATAGACTACAATGGCTGGGGCATATAGAAAGAATGGAAGATAATAGGGAAACAAAACTCGCTTACACTCAGGAAATAAATGATCGTAGACCCCAAGGTAGACCAAGAAGACGGTGGAGAGA
Organism: Cepaea nemoralis; assembly: GCA_014155875.1. Taxonomy (NCBI): domain Eukaryota; kingdom Metazoa; phylum Mollusca; class Gastropoda; order Stylommatophora; family Helicidae; genus Cepaea; species Cepaea nemoralis. The sequence goes on along the minus strand of JACEFZ010002482.1, from coordinate 71,614 downwards.
TTATATATCTATATATATATATATATATATATATATATATATATATATATATATATATATATATATATATATATATATATATATATATATATATATATATATATACACACACACACAGAGACCTACAAGCACTTGGAATCAACGACTGGCAAGAGAAGGTCAACCAGAGAGACGAATGGAGACGGACTGTTTCTACAGCAAAGAACCTCAATTGCTGGGAACGCTAAAGAAGAAGAAGAAATGAATGTATGTATATGTATTATTCGTTTTTAATAAAATTATGTCATGTTTTTATTACTTATATGTTTTTATAATGGCGTTGATGGCGATGATAGTACGGAAGCTGTGTGGTGATTTTTGTGTGCGAAAGTATTTGAATATATGTTTGTTAATTGTAGTAGTATAAAGTCTGGTTTGTGTTTGTGAATGAGTGTGATAATGTGTTGTAATTTTGTACGTATACCACAAATATTTAAAGTAACAATTATTATATCACTAATCATAGTAGTTTGAGTAAAACAAATAAATGAGTTATAATTACTAGGTAAATTCGCACAGCAAGTTGTTTTCCCACTATGGACACGTCAAGGCTAGCAAGTTTCCCAATTACAAATGTTTATGCAAGTGGATCTTCTTGATCCTCGTTCTCGTCACTTGTATCGGTGTCTACGAAGAGTATGTCTGGTATGCTGTATATATCTTATTCGTCTTGTACTTGTTTTTCTTCTTGTTTTTCTTGTTCATTTACTCATGTCTTGTGATCTTCTGTAAGGTCTTTGGTTCTTTCTTTTTTTTTTTTTTTTTGGGGGGGGGGGGGGGTGTGGTTCTAGTTGGTGAAAGATCATCTGTGACAGTGTCTAAACCAGTGGTTCTGAACCTTTTTTGGCCCATGCATACCTTCACCACATGTTCAGGATATCACCCCGACCTTTTTTTTTTGTAAGTACTCAGTAGACAGTCAACATTTTTGGTCACGTTATGAGAAGAAATAAATTAGAGAACTTGGTGACAACTGGCAAAGTTGAGAGGAAAAGAACAAGGGGAAGGCAGTGAAGTAAATGCATGGAAGGCTTGACCAAGTGGCATGATCGAGACAAGAACACTGAGCTGATCCACGACTCTGGTGATCGAGTGAGATGGCAGAACATGACCGCCCACGCTTACCGGCATGGCACATGATGGATGGATGGATCCTGAAACGGGCAGTGAGTGAATGACACACCGGTACCTTACTTTGAGGATTTTTATAAAAGATTTGTATTCACTGCCTATAGTACTGTCCTACGTTACAGTGTGTCAGTGCTTTGTGTAAATATGAGTGTGAAATTCTGTCAAAGGCCGTCTCCAGGTTCAGCGACAAGACGGAGGATGTACTGTCTTTCTGGTGGGCGTATGTGATGATATCTCTTTGAAATGTGTATGTTGGTGTATGTTTCTGTGTTGAATACTGCATTGTTTGTCTGGGTGTGTGAGTGAAGGCATGGATGTGTTTATTCTGTTTGCAAGTGTGTACTGTTAGTGTATACGAGCATGAGGTCTGCGATGTGTTGTACGTAACCTGTCTGTTGGTGTAGTGCGTTGTTGAATTTCAAATGTGGTGATTTTTTGAATGCGTGCATTTGTAATATCTGTACTGATATATACTGGTACCGCTTTGTGATCTGTGAATTGCTGTTTGTTTCATGTGTTTTGTTTGAGCAAAGTGTCTAATGTTGGTAACAATTTGGTTGATGTTTGTAATTTGGTGGTGCGTGTATTTTCACTATGGTGTATGCGTGTATAGTATTCTCTATCTGTATTATGCAGATTAGTTCCTGGTCATCCGTGTATGTTCTAATAATATCCCACCTGTCTGATGTCTGCAGTATAACTGTACCTGGCCTGATGTTGTGTATGCCTAAACTAAAGCATGAATGTCTGAGACCTAGCTGTGTGGTGATTTGTTATGCGAAATGTGTCTGCATATGTTTGTATCTTGTAGTTGTATAATGTCAGGTTTGTGATAATGTGTTGTGAATGTGTAAGTATATCACAAATATTTAAAGTAATAATAATTATATCACTAGTCATTGTAATTTTAGTAAAATATGTAGGAGATACAATTACTAGATCAATTCGCACAGCAAGTCGTTTTCCACGACGGACACTGTCATGCACAGAAAGAGTTAATCAGGTTAATTAATAAACGCAAATTACGAGGAGAGAGAAAGAGTAAACAAGTGTTAGTTTGTAGAAAACAATAGAATAATGAAACTGTTAACTGTATTCAATGAGCTCGGAGTTTCACTGGAAAGGCAGGGATCACAGCTTGACTAGTTGGACTCGTGTCATTCAAGCACGGGACAGCTTAGAGACCACACACAGTTTTACTCGATTATATGCAACGCAATTCTTTTGGTACAGCACATATACGACAGATAGTTTGTCAGCACCAAGCTTGGAAGTATATTCGCCCGACAATTAGATTCCATCACAACTTTACATTGATGTTACAATCGGTGTCCACTTAGACCCATGTGAGGGTGACAGTAGTGAAGTACGAGTGGCATCGCACTGAGCTGAGACAGAGAATGATTGTAGTGAGGACAACACAATACGCGCTAGAGTAACAATAACAGTACAGAAAGATGTCCACCAAGTGTACTGTCTACAGTGGTCATTGAGCGTGCGCCAGAACGAAAGTGAGTGTGTCTCGGCTGGCTGTAGAGGTTGTTTGTTTGTGCTCATCTCATCTCATCTCATCTCATCTCATCATGTGTCGAGGTGAAGTACAAACTTCGTGAGAGTGCGCGATTATGGGCTTCGTATATCGATATTCCCATGGACTCTGCTATTCCCTCCGTCCAACTTTACGTGGTCGGCCTCTTCCTCTGATTCCATCTGGTCTGTACATCATTGCTTGTTGTGGCATGCTCTTGACTGGTAACCTACTTGCATGGCCAAACCATTTGACTTGCTGCTTTCTGATAAAATCTAGTGTTGCTTTAACCCCCACTTTAGTCCTGATTTCTTCATTTCTGATCTTATCTCTTCTTGATGCGTTGAGTATTCTTTTCAGGAACCTATTTCTGTTGTTGTGATTTTTCTTTTCTCTTTGTCTGTCATTGTCCAGGTTTCGGCATTGGTAGCATAGAGTTGGCAGGAAGATTGTGTTGTACTTCTTAGTTTTTCTACCAGCAGTATATACAGTTTGTTTGTGCGTCTGTGTGAAATAATCTCTATCAATCTGCTACGATGTTAGTTAGTTAGTTAGTTAGCTGACAGATCATCCTCATTGCACATCGAACCATTCAGTCTATAAGTGCTCGGATCCCCTTTTCAGTAAATCCCTCAGCGTGTAGCGGTTCACAAAACCAGTTCTGTGTTGGTTTATTAATCTTCTTTGGCTTTCTGCATAGTGTTCTTGTTTGGCCACACCTCTTTTAACTTGCTGTTCTCGCAGTCTGGCCATGGATGTAGATTCACAGTCATCACTTGGTTCCCGCCAACGACTTACTTCTCGTAGAGCAGTTGTTCTTAACCTTTTTTTACCCGTGCCCCTTCACCATATTTTCAGAACGTCATCCCCCCTTTTCGTATTTCCTCTCTAACCCCCCCCCCCCCCCGGCCCCTACACAGTATACGTAATAATGGAAGCTAAATTTAATAGCTTTGATTTGGTTCAAACCCGTGCGATTTGAAGTACAACCTGACACACACACACACACACACACACACACACACACACACACACACACACAGCCAACCGGTCCACAACAATGGCAACGGGGATGCGGAGCTAATACAATATCGGCTTGTCCAGGATTTACCTGAATTTGAAAATTCATTTAGTTCCCGTGCATTTTCTGTCCCTAATTGTTGGTTAATAATAAGGTTCACCCCGTGATTAGTGAGAAGTTAGGGAATCTCAATTTTCTCCACTAATTGTCATCTGTCTTAACCTTCAAGAAAGATCTATGCTAATGAGGTTTTACAGTGGGTCAAGTTAAATTGGCTTATGGGAACCCCTATTAGTCACAGGTACATAGTAGTTAGGACCAATATTGCTTACTATTCTGCTTCAAGCTTTAATTTACGAAAAGTGAAGAGAGACTGCCCGGGAATTTTGTCACAGTGACCTTCTGTAAAGTCTTTAGTTCTTTCTTTCTTTTCCAGTATAGATCTAGTTGGTGAAAGATCGCGTGTGACATTGTCTAAACTGTCTAGTGACAGCAGTAGAATTCTGTCTGAGCGTTTTCTCTTCTTTGGATTACTGACGATTTGAAAACCGTCATAGTCTTCATTTTTAGATTGTTTTCTTGTGTGCTGTTTTCTTGTATGTCCCTGTCTTCTTGTGTGTCTATTTGACTATTAAACTTGTAAATCAGTTCTGTTCTTTCCTGTGGAGGAGTTTTTCGCATGAAAGACGGGAAATCTTCTTTACAGTGTACACCAATTGCTTCTATTGGTGTTATCGGCGGTCGTCTACTAGGAAATTTATTTGCCCAGTGGTTATCTTGACCACACGTAGGGAAAGTTGCCTCTCTCCCCGGCATCGTAATCAATACGCTGTGATTATTGTTAATATCCCCAGGTGTTTAGATCCGTATGTAATGGGGCACTTCCTTTTTGGGTTGCAGAGTGCATCCCACTTTCCAGCCCCATTGTCCAGCCCGAAGACACCAGCCTTATCCTCCCTTGTAAACTGTGCACCAGTTTTCTAACTCCTTCAGGGGTAATAATGACAGGTAATTAGTGTACGTTCAGCCTGTCTCTTTCTTTCTCTAGATTTTCTAGTGATAGTCTATCCCTAGACTTGGTAAAATGAACTTTTTTCAGTGTAACTTGTCATACACGGTTTTCTGCCCTTCTGTTGACAGGTGAAAGTACCACCTAGTGGGAACCTCGAACCTGTGCAGGTTGATGATTCCCCCAGAAGGGACACCTCCTGGACCAGTTAAGGCACTAACAATAAAAGCTGGTGTCGAACTCGCCGCAGCCCCAGGGTCAGTAATAGAGTACACCACAGTACGAGGCTAGTGGAGTTGCTTAACTTCGTAGTCGTCCCTTGGAACGGCAAATGTAGCGATGTTTAGATTCATATCAATAATTTGTTGTCTTCGGCAATAATAATTCCTAAGAAAAACTCACAGTATGCCCTTGAAAACTTAGTTGTAAAATAGTGACTAATCCGGTATGTAAATTGCGTAAATTGACACGTCAGAAAATATGCTTCCAACAATGCGAATTCACAATGTTGCCAAAGAGTTTGTCAACTCTGTATCGAGAGTATATGAACCGTGGTTATGACAGTTAGTCAGTTGCATATCCTTTACAGGACGTCGCAGTCAACACCAGCATGTTTTAAAAATTATTTTTGCTGTTGTGATCTCTTGGCAAGTTTACGTTCAGTATTTTGCCATTGCTTTCTGAACGACCGGCACCCATACCATTTTCGTAAAAGACACGCAAGGCTGTCTGCTGCCAAATCGCGAGCAGCTTATGTCGAACGCAGGTTTGAGGGTTTACAAACTGCGTCCTTGATCCCTTCGTTACGGAGCGGGCTGGTTGTGACAGTGCACATGGGATTTGCGCTCTTATTTGAAGGCGATTGTTGTCCAAAAACGGGTTCTCCTTTATCAGGAGAAGTATTTACTCACGTAGGATATTAATTTGAGGGTGATTGTGGCCTTTTAAAGACCAGTCAAAAATAAGGAATCCCTAATACAAAAACAAGCGATGCCATGAGAAGGATATATTTAATGTAATATCAAGAAGAAATGGAAAGATGGCTTCTAACATTTTTCCACATGGAAAATAAACCCATTACTTTTATATAATCTTAGAAGATGACTTAACATTTTTATCAAAACTTTTATGCTGCATTCAGCTGTTGTTAATTTATATAAAAAAACTTTACAAAAGATAAGATAAATATTACAATTATTTAAATCGAATAGCACATTTATGTTACTGTAAGTAATGTCCCTTGAAATATTTTTCCGCTCGCTCAATTTTGAACCTAAGCGTAGCCTATACACACAACTTCTAGTAGTGCTGGACTAAGTTTTATCTGTGAACTAGCTTTATCTATTACCAGTGTCCATCGCCATCAGGCAAACCGACTCCGACTTTAGAAGTACTTCTAATGTATGTCCACAAGTTAAGGACGAGAAATCAACATTTTAGTCCGACTGTCCGGTGTAAGAGTTGAAGCCCTTACCTCGGCATCAGCACACTGGATGTTTATAACACGTGTTCTTATCCATTCGGTCATGCTGACCTCGTGTCTCTTGAAATAAGTGTTATGCTGTTATATTCATTTCAACTATTAAAATTGGATGTGTTTCCTTTAAAGTGGTTTTATTTCGAACAAAACAGTCTGTATTTTCAAAGTGCTTTGTGTTTTTTTACATTTACGAATACAACATATACATTCATATACACATATTATAATATTATATTCATAGCATGGTGTAATTACCTACACATTACCTATTGATGATGATGGTAGAGTAATCATTTGCATACTAAAATCATTCAATACAAATTCTTTTATACTCGTTTAGTTTAGTTTTAGTTTAGTCGTTGGATCAACATCACGGCACACGGTTAAACCCATTAGTGCTCTTTTTGCCTCCTAACTCAAACCTGAGTCTGGAGAAACTCAGTTCAATGCACGAATTCCGTTGCATCGGCGATGATCTTGAAAATACTTGTATACTCCAAGTATTCTCATTCACACTTCGTTTTATTTAAACAAGTTTAAGGGCATCACAAAACGAATCATACGGTAAACATTGCAACAAGCGTCCAATTTTACAAAGTAAATTGCAGACATATATGCGAGACGTTTGATCGCGTGCGCACGCAAGAGAGGGAGGAGAGAGAGAGAGAGAGAGAGAGAGAGAGAGAGAGAGAGAGAGAGAGAGAGAGAGAAGAGAGAGAGAGAGAGAGAGAGAGAGAGAGAGAGAGAGAGAGAGAGAGAGAGAGAGAGAGAGAGAGAAAACTGTAACTAAGACTGACGTTATTTGCGTTGGGTAGTAACTTCTTCACAGGCTGGATTTATTTGGGGTGGGGGGGGGGGGGGGGGGGCTGGGGTGGAAGTTAAACGAACTGTTGTGTTGGTCAAGGTCGTATTTTCCACTCCAGGCTAACAAAGAAAGTGACCTATGAGATAGAGGCTCCCTTTGCTCTTGGTAGCTCAATGTACTTCTGTCCCTGACTGTGATAATATTTCCCAGTCACAGGTGACAAAGAAACTGACCTATGAGATACAGCCTCCCTTTGCCCTTGGTAGCTCAATGTACTTCTGTCCCTGACTGTGATAATATTTCCCAGTCCTATATGACAAAGAAACTGACCTTTGAGATACAGCCTCCCTTTGCTCTTGGTAGCTCAATGTACTTCTGTCCCTGACTGTGATAATATTTCCCAGTCCTATATGACAAAGAAACTGACCTTTGAGATACAGCCTCCCTTTGCTCTTGGTAGCTCAATGTACTTCTGTCCCTGACTGTGATAATATTTCCCAGTCCTATATGACAAAGAAACTGACCTTTGAGATACAGCCTCCCTTTGCTCTTGGTAGCTCAATGTACTTCTGTCCCTGACTGTGATAATATTTCCCAGTCCTATATGACAAAGAAACTGACCTTTGAGATACAGCCTCCCTTTGCTCTTGGTAGCTCAATGTACTTCTGTCCCTGACTGTGATAATATTTCCCAGTCCCAGGTGACATAGAAAGAAAGAGTGCCGATTTATCATGGGTATTGTAAATATGTAAATAAAGGTTCTGTCAGTCTAAATATACCGGCTTCGTGGCTTAGAGGTTATGACTATTCTCCGTAATCTCGTATACTCTCGTCGGTTACGTGATGACGGTGAGAATCAGCAGTGGTTCGAATCGCATCGGTAAATTGCGGGGTATGTGAGCCGGCCGCTCAGAAAGCAATGGTAAACTACTGAGCGTAATCTTGCCAAGAAATCAACAATCAGCTGACAGATGCTGATGTTGACAGCGATGTCCTGTAAAGAATATGCAAACACATTTTATTTTTTGAGTGGTAAGGAAATAGTGAAACTAAAGATGGTAAAAGACATATGATGATAATAATACAAAGAATGGTTGTTTAAAGACAGTGGTACACATTAGAAATATAAAACTGTGTATGAGTGAAGGCATGAACGTATTTATTTTGTTTGAAAAATGTGTACTGTTAGTGTATACGAGAATGTGGTCTGTCATGTGTTGTACATAACTTGTGTGTTGGAGTACTGTGTTTTTGAATTTTCATTGTGACGATCGTTTTGAGTGCCTTATATTTGTAATATCATTGGCACCTTGCCGTCTTGACAGAAGATAGTTTGTGCTTTAAAAAGGCATAATAACTTTTACCTATGGGTGGTGCATGTATATTCACTATGCTGTATGCATGAATAGTTTTATCTACCTGTGTTATGCAGATTCGTCCCTGGTCATCCGTCTGTCTTCTAATAATATCCCACCCGTCTGATGTCTGCAGTATAGCTGTTCATGAACCGATTTTGTGTAGCCCAAACTAAAGCATGAATGTCTGAGACCTTGCTGTGTAGTGATTTGTTGTGCGAATGTTTCTGAATATATGTTTGTTTCTTGTAGTAGTATAAAGTCTGGTTTGTGTTTTTATATGAGTGTGATGATCGTTTGTAATTTTGTACGTATACCACTAGATCAATTCGCACAGCAAGTCGTTTTCCATGATGGACACGTCTAGGCTAGCAAGTCTTCCAGTAACAAATGTTTATACAAGAGGATTATCTTGAACCTCATTCTTGTCACTTGCGACGTGTCCTCGAAGAGGTGTATTTTGTGTAGAGTATGTCTTATTCGTCTTGTACTTGTTTATCCTCTTGTTCTTCTTGTTCGTTTTCCATTGTCTTGTGATATTCTGTAATGTCTTTAGTACTTTCTTTCTTTTCCGGTATGGATTTAGTTGGTGAAAGATCGTCTGTGACAGTGTCTACACTGTCTAGTGACTGTATTAGTCTTCTGTCTGCCCGTTTTCTCTTCTTTGGATTGCTGACGATTTGAAAACCGTCAGTCTTTATTTTTTGGATTGTTTTCTTGTGTGTTTCTGTCTTGATGTGTGTTGATTTGAATATTTAAAGTTTGTGTCAGTTCCGTTTTTTTTAATGTGGAGGACCATCTCACACGAGAGGGGAGAAATCTTCATGACTTTGTACACCAATTATTGCTGCTGCTGGTGTTATCGGTGGTCGTCTGCTAGGACATTTATTTGCCCAGTGGTTATCTTGACCACATGTAGGGCAATTGACCTTTCTCCCCGGCATCGTAATCAATACTCTGTGATTATTGTTAGTAACGCCAGGTGTGTAGATTCATATGTAATGGGGCACTTCCTTTTTGGATTGCAGAGGGCACCCCACTTACCATGCCCATTGTTCAGCCTGAAGACCTCAGCTTTCTCCTCCCCTGTAACACAGTGCAACAGTTTTCTGTACACTCCTTCAGGAGTAATCATGACAGGCAACCAGTGTATGGTCAACCTGTCTCTTTCTTTCTCTAGATTGTCTAGTGATATGTCTATCTCTAGGCTTGGTAAAGAGAACATTTTACCATGTAACTTGCCATACATGGTTTTGTGCGCCTCTGTTGACAAGTGAAAGTACCACCTAGTGGGAACCTCGAACCTGTGCAGGTCGATGATTCCCCCAGAAGGCACACCTCCTGGACCAGTTAAGGCACTAACAATAAAAGCTGGTGTCGATTTCGCCGCAACCCCACGATCAGTAATAGAGCAAACTACAGTACCAGGCTGGTGAAGTTGCTAAAATTGGTAGTGCTCCCTTGGAACGACAAATGTAGTGATATCTGAATTCATTTCGCATGGTCAAATGGGTAAGAACGCGCGTTCTTAAACATCCGTTGTGCTGATGCCGAGGTAAGCGGTTCAACCCCTACACCGGACTAAAATGTTGATCTGCCGTCCTTGATTTTGGGACGTAAATTACAAGTACCTCTGAAGTCGGAGTGGGTTCGCCTGATGACGAGGGACACTGCTATTAGGGAAGCTAATTCACACGCAACATCAAGACCATTACTACTATAAATAGTGTGTGTGGACTACGCTTGAATTCAAAGCGTGCGAACGTAAAAAAAAAACAAAATCAATTCCAAAGAAAAACGCACAGTAAGTCCTTGAAAATTTAGTTGGAAAATAATGAATACTCTGATTTTTAAATAGCGTAAATTGACACGTCAGAAAAAAATGCTTCCAACAATGCGAATTGTTTGTCAACTCTGTATCGAGAGTATATGAACCGTGGTTGTGACAGTTAGTCAGCTGCATATCCTCTACAGAACGTTGCTGTCAACACCAGCATTTTTGTTATTGTTGCTGTTGTGATCACTTGACAAGTTTACATTCAGTAGTTTCCCATTGTTTTCTAATCAACTGGCACCAATACCATTTTCGTAAAATAGAAACGCAAGGCGGTCTGCTGCCAAATCGCCCGCAGCTGTATGTCGAACGCAAATTTCCGGGATTACAAACTGCGGTCCTTAACTCCTTCGTCACGGAGCCGGCTGGAAGTGACAGTGCACTTGAGATTTGCGCTCTTATTTGAGGGTGATTGTTGTCCACACGCGGGTTCTCCTTTATCATGAGAATCCTTTATTCGCACAGGATATTAATTTCAGGGTGGTTGGGGCCTTTTAAATGCCAGTCAAAAACTTTAAGTAACGTCCCTTTGGCATTATCTTTTCCGCTCGCTCGATTTTAAACGCAAGCGTAGTCCATACACACTACTTCTAGTAGTGCTGGACTGAATTTTGCGTGTGGACTTGCTTTCCCTAATACCAGTGTCCCTCGCCATTAGGTGGACCCACTCAGACTTCAGAGGTACTTGTAATTTACGTCCCAAAATCAAGGACGAGTGGTCAACATGTTAGTCCAACTGTCTGGTGTAAGAGTTGAAGCCCTTACCTCGACATCAACACATCGGATATTTAACAACACGCGTTTTTATCCATTCAGCCATGCTGGCCTCATGTCCCTTGAAATACGTGTTATGTTGTTATGTCCAAGTCTAATATTACAATTAGACGTGTTTCATTTAAAGTGGTTTTATTTCGTGCATTTTCAAAGTGCGTTGTGTGTTTTTTTTTTTTACATTTACGATGTAGGCGGTCTGCCGCCAAATCGCCCGAAACTGCATGTCGAACGCGGGTTTGCGAGATTACGAACTGCGTCCGTGATTCTTTCGCCACTTAGCGGGCTGGTTGTGACAGCGAACATGGGATTTGTGATCTTATTTGAAGGTGATTGTTGTCCAAAAGCGGTTCTCCTTTATCAGGAGAAGCCTGTACTCACACAAGCTATTAATTTTCAGGGTAGTTGTGGCCTTTTACATTTTGTTTATTTTTGTTCTTGACAGAGACAATCTTTAATCCAGATCTTCACATGGTGAAAACAATCAAATTTACCGCCACAAAATTAATATCACTGATGTGTTTGAATAATCTGTAACCGAGAAAATCTTTAATCCAGTTTGTAGTGAGCACTCATGACCACAGAGGGGAAATTTAATCGGAAAGGACAGTTGTCCAATGGGGTAATAGGCGGTAATCTTAGCCAAAAGACCGAGAATTGTTGTTTCAAACGTTTATTTTATACAAAGAAATGTACGTATATTTACATGGTGTGATGCGTGTTTCTTGTTTGTGTATATCACAGAGCGTTGCCGTTTGTTGGTGTTAAGTGTTATACCACATGAAACAAATACATACATTTACATTTATGATAATATGACATTTATGGCATAAGTTCAAATGCCAGTCAAAAATAAGGTAAAACACCAGTTCAATACCGTATCAATGTCATTAATAGGATATTTAATGTAATATCAAGGAGAAATATAAAGATGGCTTTTAACATTTTCCCACATGTAAAATAAAGCCGTTACTTTTACATAATCTTAGAAGATAATTAAATTATTCTCCAATCTTTTATGCAGGATGTAATCGTTGTTAATTTCTATAGAAAACGTTACAAAAATGTAAAGATAAAACTACAGTTATTTAAATAAAATAGCACGTGTATCTTACTCAAAGTAATGTCTCTTGAACATATTTCTTTCCTCTTGTTCGCTGTTGAACGCAAGCATATAGCCCATACACAATACTTCTAGTAGTGATGGACATAATTTTGCGTGTGGAATAGCTTTCCTTATTACCAGTGTTCCTCGCCATCAGGCAAACCCACTCCGACTTCAGAGGTACTTGTAATTTATGTCCCCAAGTCAAGGACGAGAGGTCAACATTTTAGTACAACTGTCCGGTGTAGGGGTTGAAGCCCTTACCTCGGCATCAGCATACCGGATGTTTAAGAACACGCGTTCTTATCCATTCAGTCATGCTGACCTCATGTCCCTTGAAATAAATGTTATGTTGTTATGTCCCTTTCCATTATTACAATTGTGAATGTGTTCCTTTTAAAGTGGTTTTATTTACAAAACAGTATAATTTGTTTACCTACAAAACAGTGTATATCTATAAAGTGCGTTGTGCTTTTTTTTACATTTACGAATACAACATATACATTCATATACACATATGATAATATTATATTCTCGGCGTGGTGTAATTACCTACACATTACTTACTGATGTTGTGTCCTATATGGTTGATTCTTAGTGCTTGTATTTTTGTGTATAACTCTTGTAGTGTCAGTCCTCCTTGTTTCGTATCCTATATTAGTGTTTTGTTTTGTATACTGTGAATATGTTGCTGAAGGTGAAATGTCTGATGTGTTTGCTTATGTCTGCGTGGTCTCGAGCTACGGTGTCCGCCTCGAATGCTGGAGGTCCCGGGTTCAAGCCCCGGTGAGGGCCGGGATGTTTTCACGGGCACTTCTAGTAATAAAATTTCCCCTGGTCTCTGGGTAGTGAGATTGAACGCCCGTGTGTATTGTTGCGAACAGTACAAAATCCCTTGGCAGTTGGAAATCGATAAAAGAGTAGCCTAACGGTGCTGCCCGGGCAAAATTTCGAGTTAAAAATCTACCCAAAGTATTTCAGGATCCTCGCCGGTGCTACGGAGTTCGTGCACTGAGCTGAGTTTCTCCTGACTCAGGTTTGAGTTAGGAGAAGAACGGAGCACTTATGGGTTACACCCGTGTGCCGTGATGTTGATCCATCGACTAATCTAAACTAAACTTGTTTGTTTTGGGGGATCTAACACTGTACCTAAATATATTAGCTTAGGAATGATGAAACTGCTTACAACTGCACTTCTCCCAAAAATTGTTGATATCTTGTATTTGTACCTATGTAGAATGTCTGTAATTTGTTTTGTCAGTGAAAGCCATGTTTCTGTGTGTGTGTTTCTGGCATCGCATGGAAATGTGATCCCATATATTTTTATGTTGTCAGTGACTGTTAGATCCACGGAGGAAATCCGCTTTATTCTTCCACTTTTCCTGACCCATTATTTTAAATTTCTGTATGTGTATGTTGGCCCCAATTTCTTCACCAAACTAGCTGAAGTTGTGGAGTAAATTTACTATGAATGTGTATGTTGTAGGGGAGAAAGCGGTGTCATCTGCATAAGCAATTAGTTTCCTCTTTCCAGACTCACTGATTGCTTTTAGGGGTGGTTCTGGTGTGAGTACATATATGTTTGGTGATAGTGGACCCCGATGTATTACAGATCTTGTGATCCTGAAACTGGCAGTGGGTGATTGACTCACTAATACCTTACTTTGAGAATTTGTATACAAGATTTGTATCCACTGTCTGTTGTCAACAACCCATGTGTAAGGCATCATCAGGTTACTTCTCCCACACCACACAAGAAACTTGCAAGTCGTGTGAGAGGAAATAAATGATACATTTTATTGCCGTTGGCTCTTTACAAGTACATAACAGTCGCTATCAAACCACACACAAAGCCACAGAATTGCCTATCACTAGTTTTCTAAACCCTAATGCTAATCTCTATCTACTTGGCTACACAAAACTCCTATCAACACTTAACGAGGTGCTCGCTACAAAGTCAGTCCCCAGTCTGACTTTCTTACTCGCGTCGCTACACAGCACGCGGAAGGACCTTGAAGTGTCCTTCGGCTTTTTGCGTGCCGTTACACTTAGCACGCTGACATTAGCTGTCTTCTGTTGAGTGGCAATCGTGGCTATCACGTAGGCGTGATTCTGTCGTGACCAGAGTGCTAACTATCTGGTCAACGTCTCCGTGTCTCATGAGAGAACTAGTTAATAGTCCCCCATTCTATCACCTACCCTGCCCTTATATCGGGGCACTGTATCACCTCTAATCTATTTGAGGTTGACCACTCTTCCCGGTGGTCTTCTATCTTGAGGCAGACCTCCGGCCTTTATGTTTCAGTCTTTGACACACACCCTCCCCTCCTGTGTTGCGTCATCAACTTTGACTCATTGGTTGTGACGCAAGAGGTTTCTAAAAAATTAGTGTATCTAATTTTTGTCAAAGACTGTAGATAACCTGGCTTTGGGTAACTCCATAGACTTCTACTGACTATTGTCACAATGTAGTATCACTTTACTTGGCTACTGGCAATCGCCACAAACTTGTCTGGTTGGCGTGAGCCCTATTCTCAATCGCAATATTATATTAATTAGAGGTATGTCTGAACCGGACCGTTGTCTTATAAGACCTGCCCTCAAATAGTAAATTAACTTACTACCCATACAAAGTTGACTTTCTTAGGGTCAACACATGAATTGCTTCATGTCCCCCATATAATATTAAACAACCATTACCCAAGCTGTGTGCGACAGGCTTTACCTATCTCGCTTCCGCGTGTAAAGTTATCTTTCACTGTTAAGTTAGTGTTTCGTTGTCTATTATGTCCCCTGACCCGGAGTTATCTCCCTTTGATGTACAAAATATGTATGCAATTTATATGTTTGTTTTTCTGGTTGTTTGCGTGTTTGGATGTAATTAATAATATAATCTAACTTCTAACATGTGTATCTAACTATCATGTGTATGTAAGTTAGTTTTCAAGTGCCATAATTCGGTTGAATGATGGTCACAAACAAGTGTATAACACTAATTAGTGACTACATTTCCGTCTTATGAGACTTAAAATACTTTTTCTAAGATCTACACTAAGCTACACACAACACATTCATCACAGCAAACATTTGACGCAGACAAAAATAAAAAGTCGCGTTGAGCGGCAGAAACATCCGCTGACCGATCTCACTCTCTCTTGTATAATTTACATTCGCTCTCACTTTCACACTTCTGTCACACATCTTTAACTTTCACACTTCTGTCACACATCTTTCACCCTCCCAATTATTTAAAAACCTTGGAGTGACACTGTACAAGTTTGGCTCAGTTTGAGAAAGTTGAGCTCAATGACTGTGCGTAAATCGCTGCACGAGTCATGTATATACAACATATTTACATGTAAGAGCAAGGGTTGATGGTTTGTACCCTGGTATTATGACCAACTATATTTTACTGTAATAATACTCTAAATACTGACATACTAATACTACTTCTATAAATGTGTATTTAATGTGTTAACTATTTTAATCTATTTTGCCACCTTACTCCTAAAATACGCTTACATTAATCCTAATATTTATCTAATTTAAGGGATGTAATCTAATTATTTAAAATGGCATTGATGTGAGATGAGTTATGTACCTTTCTGAAATGGGTAATCTGAAATGTAATAAAATTATAACTAATGTTTTTAGATGCAACAAAAAATATATGAATGATATTCTTATCTAAATGGTGTAAATGACGTATGTTTAATTGTCTAATATTTTTATCCTATTATGGTGTAAACTAATCATAATACTACCTGATCACGTTTGTTAAAAGGCATGGTTCATTAAGATGGAATGAAATCAACTGAAATGAAACAAAGTGGAATGTAATAAACTAAATGGTACTATTCCTATCTAAACTACTCTCTATTCTACTTTTAAGGTAAGTAAGTGGGTAAAATAATGATTTATGTAAACTACTAAAAAAAAATGAAAACTATTTTATTTCCTAACTCTAAATGTAAATTAAAGTTACCTAATCTACCTATAATTTATCACTATATTAAAACGTTATAATACATACCACAATAAGTATATATATACATGGTATTTAAATACCTCAGGTTAGTCGTTGCCCTAATGTTCAGAAATTGCTTTCATTGGCATACTATATAATCAAACTTGTCCTGGGTATATTAAATACATTCCACAGTCATACTTGTGTCCTATGGGTATTGCACCTGTAGAGTTCGCCTGTGTTGTAGACCAATATTTTCGTGTCTGTATTTATGTACTGTTCTGACACTGTTTTTCTCTGCTTAACACAAATGATTCACCGGAAACACATATGGAGCTTAGTAAGTAAAGAGCTGTTCCAGTTCACACGGTGATATATTTGTTTTTCGGAGCACAGTTCTTATTTTGATGTCTACGGACACATGGTAGATCACTGTTCTTAGTTCATAGTTTAGCACATAATGTCTATGTATTAGTATAAACATTTCAAATAGAATATTATAATGTACTAATTAACATCTATTACTCTACACTCTTATGTGGAATCTCTGGTATTTCTACCTCAGATGGTCGACTAAGGGTATCAGCCAGAATGTTGTCCTTACCCTTAATATGCTCTATACTAAAAGTATAGTTTTGTAGTAATAGCGACCACCTGTATATACGGTCATTCCGATGCACACCACTTTGTATGACCGTGATTGGGGAGTTGTCAGTCTGGACAATGAAGTGAACACCCGCTAGAAATCGATGGAGCTTCCTCACCGCATAGATGACGCTTAGGGCTTCCAACTCTGATATGGAATATCTGGACTCAGCAGGTGTGATCTTACGGCTCACGTAGCAAATCGGGTGGAAGATGCCATCATAAAATTGGCCTAGTACTGCAGCGATGGAGATTCTGCTGGCATCTGTCCTAAGATAATAAACGAGCCTAGGATTAGGCAAGCGGAGGATTGGTACATTACTAAACAGGATTTTCAATTTTGACAATGCAGAAATTAATAATGCATCTTTGACATCTAATTTTACAGATGCTTTTAAAACATTGGAAAATACACTTGTAATTTCCGCTAAATTTGGTATGAATTTGCTATAGTAATTTACTAACCCCAAAAGGCTTCTGACCTGCTTCTTTGTGGTAGGCATGGTCAGGTTCATAATTTTTGTAATAATTCTATTGTCAGTCTTAAGTTGACCTTGTGAAATGACATGACCCAAAAAGTCAATTTCTTTTAGGCCCAATTCAACTTTGCTCGGTTTGACAGTGAGACCGAAGAGTCGCAACCTATCAAAGACATGTCTTAGTTTCAGTAAGTGTGTTGTCCAGTCATCAGTATGGACACATATATCATCTATATAAGTCACTGTATTCGTCACTCCATGCAGTAGATCTCTAGTTAAGCGTACGAAAGTGGCAGGAGCATTTCGAAGTCCGAAAGGAAGAAAACGCCACTCGTAAAGTCCTAAAGGTGTTGAAAAAGCAGTAAGATGAATGGATTGAGTCTGCATAGGGACCTGCCAATATCCCTTAGTAAGATCTAATTTAGAAAAGATTTTGGAGGTGGACATGTCAAGGATAAGATCTTCGCAGGAAGGAATTGGTTCTGCGTCGATCTTAGTGACGTTGTTGAGCTTTCGATAGTCCACACACAGACGAATTGTGGAGTCTTTTTTCTTAACTAGGACGATTGGAAAGGAGTACTCAGATGTAGATTTTTGGATGATCCCACTAGCTTCTAAATTAAGAATTTCCTTATTTAGACTTTCTCTATAGCTGAGTGGGATAGAGTACGGCCTGCATTTAATAGGCTTATAGTACGAAAGAAGAATGGAGTGCTCGATTCTGTCCGTCCTACCTGGAATGTCATAAAATATGTCTTTATACTCTGTCACTAACTGTACTAATGGTCGTCGTTGACTGTCTGTTAGTCCCTGTTCTATCTGTATGCTATCCATTGTCGCAGTCTTGTCTACAATGGGAACAGGTAGTTCCATTCCGTCGTCGTCTACCTGATTCAGTACGGTGGTGGTGCTAAGTGCGTATTCTGTAAGCTCACTAGGTGTATGGATATCGTCGGATTTGCCAGTCTCGCTAACTAGTGTAGTTGCGTTGTGTACGTCTGTCGTCTGATCACTAGATGTGGGTGCACTGTGTTCGTCTGTCTCTACTTCTGTCTCTTGTCGTGAAAAGTAAGGTTTCAGCATGTTGACATGGAATATCTTTAAGTGTCCGTTTATTGATATTTCATAGTCAACATCTGAAATTTTACGTACCACCTTGAATGGCCCTTGCCATGAGGTCAATAATAAATTTCGTTTGTCTGGAAGTAACAAAAGTATGTCTTGATCTGGTTCAAGATCAATTGTTCTCGCACCTTTGTTTGCGTATTGGCGGTAGATTTGACCCTTCCTCTCCAAAGCTGCCTTAGCTATAATACACGATTTCATGATTTTGTCTCGTGTTTCTGTCACCATTTCGTAAGGTGTTTTGGGGTGGGAATTTCAATGGAATTAGTTATTACCTGATGATAAATGGTTAGGGGTCCACGTGGGTTAGCCCCGTACACTAATTCAAACGGTGAGAAACCCGTGCTTGAATGGGGAATCTCCCGATAGGCGAACAGCACTGTTGGTAACAGTGTATCCCAATCAGCTGGGTTTTCTGCTGTCACCTTAGCCAGCATATGCTTAAGATCTCCGTTAATTTTCTCTACTATTCCATTGCTGGCTGGATGGTATGCTGTTGTAAAATGTTGTTTAATCCCTAACATTTTTGTAAGGGCTTGCGTTGCAGCCGATATGAATTGAGTTCCACGATCGGATAATATGGTCCGTGGAAATCCGAATCGTGAGAACAGGTGTAGAAATACATTGGCAACGTCTTTGGAGGTGATGTATTTCAAAGCTACTGCCTCAACCCACCTTGAACATAGGTCGACCATCGTTAATATGAAGCGATTTCCTTTGCTGGACACCTGATTCAGGGGTCCAACAATATCTACCGCCACACTCTCAAATGGCCTAGAAGCCAGTGTAGAAGGTTGTACTTCAGCTGTAGGATGTTTACCCTTACGTACTAATTGTTGACAGACATTACAAGAACGACAAAATAATTTTATATCATTGCAAAAACCTGGCCAATAAAAATGAGCCTGAATTCTGGCCCTGGTTTTGTCGTATGCAAGGTGACCAGCAAACGGTGACTCATGTGCAATCTTTAGCACAGTAAGGCGGTGTTGTACAGGTAACACCGTTTGCTGAATCTCATGGTTACCAGTTGTATAATATCTAGTAAGAATGCCATTATTAAGCCTAAAGAACCATGATGCGTTTTTGGTCACTTTGGCTCTTTCTTTCAATAATTTTAAATATGGAGACACACTAGGATCAGCTTTCTGCTGTTCTATGAATTTCTGTCTGTTGGTATCATCTGTGCCAGTTGGAGAAAGCAACAGTAGTCTTTCATCTTGTAGTGTGTCTTGATGTTTTATAGCTGTCTGCTCTGGTTGTTGCATTAGCTGCATTTAATCTTTCCCATGCAGCTATTTCATCGCTAGTACATTGTTTCAGTTGGGGTAAGCAACCCAAAATTAAATCAGTACAAGGGTTGTCAAGTATTGCACAAGTAAAGGTACCAGAAAGGAAAGGAGTGTTAATACGGGCTTTGGCCAAAGGGTAAATTTCAATGTTACCCGAAAAGGTTCGGCATTTGACAGAGTCACCTGTATAGTCATCTGGACTCACCAGTTCCTTTCTAAGACCAATAAGGGTGCTGCCGCTGTCCAGCAAACATTGGCATGGTCTATCGTTGACCATTGCATTGTGGAACACCAAATTGCCTCTGGAGGCTAATGCTGCATTTACATTCTCAGTTGAGAACGGTACTGTATGTCCACATTCTAATTTTCCGTCTGCATGAAATTGGTGACATCGTTCACAACTGTCAAAACTTAATATATCGTTTACACAACACACATCTTCAGATTGGTTAACAGGTAAATCATTTTCAACCTCACACTCAGTCTCACTACCACTATCAGAAGATGTATCAATCAAAATAGCATTGTTGGCTTTCATACGTTGGCGGCCCAGGCACTTATTTGAATAATGGCCGTAGCTGGAACAAAAGAAGCATTTGATTGCACGCCTGTATGCAGATCTTTTGTTTTGTTGCTTCTTAATAACATTTTCAAGATGCGCCGGATAGTTTGGCGATTTGTCACACATAGAATAAGTGTCAATTCAAAAGTTGACAGTAAATACATTTTGACACTTTCCTATCTTTCTTGTCGATTTTCTGAAAGGGTTTTCTCTTACTCTGATAGTTTTTAGGTTGGTCTTTCACAAAAGAAACTACTTCAGAGTCATTTGAGGTCTTAAAAATATCTCTGTTTGAAGAAAAATATGCAGAGCCTTTCTTTTCTAACTGCTCTATGTTCTCAATGTCTGACTGCTGCAGAAATTTAGCAAAAGGAGATGGTATAGTGGATATGACTTTATCCATGGCTATTAAATTTTTAAGTCTGTCAAAGTCTCTTCCTATGTTAGCTGCTTTAAGCCACCTATTTAGTACACTCTGAACATTTGAGACGTAATCAATGAAAGTCTCACTAGGTTTAGGTTTTAAATTTGAGAACTGAACCTGATACCCAGGGGCATCAAGTAAAAAGTGTTGCATTATCCTATCATGGATGTACTGATAGTTAGATCTAAGATCTGTTGGTATTGATTCTATCACTTTAAGGGGCTCACCACTCAGGTTCTTCATATAAATCATAGCCCACATTTCTATTGGAACTTGGTGATATTTAAACTGATACTCGACATTTTCTGTCCAGGCTGATATGGAATCTTCTTTACAATATGGTTTGATAATATTTTTGTATTTGTTGAACTTATTTTCTTCTTGTTGACTTTTTAGTTTAGTGGCAGAGATCTCTGCGTGTGAGTCTACATCCATACCTTTCATCTTTAACTGTGTCTCTGATTCTACTTGAATTTGTTTTTCCTTAACTCTTGCCATTTCATCTATCTCTTTTTGCTTTAGTTCTCTCTCTTGATCTAATTGCTTCTGTTTTAATTCTTTATCTTGTTCTAACTGTTTTAGCTTAATGTCCTTATCATGTTCTACTGTTTTGTTTTGTTATCTCAGCTAGTTGTGCAATCTCCTTTTGATGCTCTCTTTCTCGAGCGCGCTCGTCTCTCTCAGCATCTTTTGCTTCTTTAAATTTCTGATCAGCATATTGTTCTAGCTCTTTACCTGTGTATTGCATTTCTTTGCCTGCTTTTACGAAATCAGCTAAAGTAGCCATGATGTTAGGTAATTAGCTAGCGTTGACCTACCCTGAACTCTTTAATCACTTATATTTCTTTGATATGTTATGGTTCTTAATATCTGAGCACTACAACTTGTATTCTTTGTTTATAACCTGGAAAATGTTATCCTAAAAAACAGAGCACAAAAGTATGCTAATGTATCACAAGCTGAAAAAGAGATGCACTATTAATCACATTGCATGCCAAATATATTGAGTATACTCAACTTATTGTTCCCGAGAATCAGGAACAACAATCCGGTAACACAGGTCACCTTGTTTGGCACTTCGGCATAGACACGAGTTTTCTAATCAGGTCACCTGTTTGGCACATCGGCATACACACGAATTTTCTAATCAGCTGTTGTTCACCCTGGTTTACAGAGCAGCAACAATTAACAAATAGTAAACGACATATTATTCGACAATTTGGTACAATCACAATGACATGCCCACGAACAAAACAGAATATAGTTTACTTAATATTAAATTGTCAATGTCCTGTCTTCGTTCTAACTTTTTATGCCTTTCGTCACTAACCTAGTTTAATCTATGCAAGTGTTGTGCAGACCAAGTCTAATTTGCATGGCCAAAAGTAGTGCCATCGTGACGGTAAACACAAGAAAAAGTACGAAAACAAAATTCAATAACTGCTTTGAAATAAATAAAAATATATTAATATTGTTTAAATAAACAAATATATTCAATTACTAACTCAAATAAACAAATAATAGGTAATATAAAGCACCGATTCAGGCGGGCAGCAGCTTGACGATTTGTAAACAATTCAGATGCTGAATGCCAATGGCGTAGAACAACTGCTTGTCAATCGTAACACGTCAGAGGCGCAGCGCTATTTTTAGCTTGCAAAAATCGATAATGTTGCTGGCTGTGTATCGCTCCGCCATGAATCATATTTGATAGTTATTCATAAATAAATAAATAATTACATGAATAAATAAAAGAAAATAATAATATCAATACTTACAACTTTGAAGAACACATGATTTAAGTATATAATATTTTACTAAACACAAATAAGCATTATTTCGTCACGATAGGCACAGTTTAGTTAGCAACTTGTCCTAGTCTGCACACGTCATCCGTCACTGACACAAATTAAATTCACTACTTCACTATTTGTAACCTTAGTCTAGAGCCGTGGGTGAGTGTATTAGCTTGAACTTTCGTCCAAGCCACACTTCTGACACCACATTAATCTTTGCCTGTCAACAACCCATGTGTAAGGCATCATCAGATTACTTCTCCCACACCACACAAGAAACTTGCAAGTCGTGTGAGAGGAAATAAATGATACATTTTATTGCCGTTGGCTCTTTACAAGTACATAACAGTCGCTATCAAACCACACACAAAGCCACAGAATTGCCTATCACTAGGTTTCTAAACCCTAATGCTAATCTCTATCTACTTGGCTACACAAAACTCCTATCAACACTAAACGAGGTGCTCGCTACAAAGTCAGTCCCCAGTCTGACTTTCTTACTCGCGTCGCTACACAGCACGCGGAAGGACCTTGAAGTGTCCTTCGGCTTTTTGCGTGCCGTTACACTTAGCACGCTGACATTAGCTGTCTTCTGTTGAGTGGCAATCGTGGCTATCACGTAGGCGTGATTCTGTCGTGACCAGAGTGCTAACTATCTGGTCAACGTCTCCGTGTCTCATGAGAGAACTAGTTAATAGTCCCCCATTCTATCACCTACCCTGCCCTTATATCGGGGCACTGTATCACCTCTAATCTATTTGAAGTTGTCCACTCTTCCCGGTGGTCTTCTATCTTGAGGCAGACCTCCGGCCTTTATGTTTCAGACTTTCCTACTTTACAGTGTGTTAGTGCTTTGTGTGGATATTAACGTGACATTCTGTCAAAGATCTTCTCCTTGTCCAGCGACAAGAAGAAGGCTGTACAGTCTTTCTGGTGGGCTTATGTGATGATATCTCTAATGAAGTGTGTATGTGTGGTGTATATTTCTGTGTTAAATACTGCACTGTTGGTCTGGGTGTATGAGTGAAGGCATGAACGAGTTTATTTAGTTTGCAATTGTGTACTGTTAGTGTATGCGAGAATGAGGTGTGTCATGTGTTGTACTTAACCTGTCTGTTGGTGTAGTCTGTTGTTGAATTTCCAATGTGGTGACCGTTTTGAGGGTCGTGTATTTGTAATATCTGCACTGATATATACTAGTACCGCTTTGTGATATGTGAATTTCTATGTTTATTTTATGTCTTGTGTCTGATCAGAGTGTCTAAATTTGGTTAAAAATGTGTTGATGATTGCAATTTGGTGGTGCATGTATGTTCACTATGGTGTATGCATGTATAATATTTTCTAACTGTATTATGCAGATTCGTCCATGCTCTCCCATGTGTTCTAATAATATCCAACCTGTCTGATATCTGCAGTATGGCTGTACCTGGCCCGATGTTGTGTATGCCTAAACTAAAGCATGAATGTCTGGAACCTAGCTGTGTAGTGATTTGTTATGCGAACGTTTCTGAATATGTTTGTTTCTTGTAGTAGTATATATGCTTGTGATTGCATATGAATGTGACAATGTGCTGTAAATGTGTAAGTATACCACAAATATTTAAAGTAATAATAATTATATGACTAGTCATTGTAATTTCAGTAAAATAAGTAGGGGGTACAATTACTAGATCATTTCTCACAGCAATTCATTTTCCACGACGGACACTGTCATGCACAGAAAGAGTTAATCAGGTTAATAAACGCAAAATACGAGGAGAGAGAAAGAGTAAACAAGTGTTAATTTGGAGAAAACAGTAGAATAATGAAATTGTTAACTGTATTCAATGAGCTCGGCGTTTCACTGGAAAGGCAGTGGTCACAAGCGACTGCTTGACTAGTTGGACTCGTGTCATTCAGGCACGGGACAGCTTACCGACCACACACAGTTGTACTCGATTATATGCAACGCCGTTCTTTTGGTACAGCACATATACGACAAATAGTTTTTCAGCACCAAGCTCGGAAGTATTTTCACCCGACAATTAGATTCCATCACAACTCTACATGTATGTTACAGTGGGTGTCCACTTAGACCGATGTGAGGGTGACAGTATTGAACTACGAGTGGCATCGCACTGAGCTGAGACAGAAAGAGGATGATTGTAGTGAGGATAGCACAACACGCGCTAGAGTAACAATAACAACAGAGACAGATGTCCACCAAGCGTAATGTCTACAGTGGTCAGTGAACGAGCGCTAGAACGAAAGTGGGTGTGTCTCTGCTGGCTGTAGAGGTTGTTTGTTCGTGTGTCTGTGTGAAATTATCTCTATCAATCTGCTGCCATGTTAGTCAACAGATCATCCTCGTTGCACATCCCACCATTCAGTCTATAAGTGCTCAGATCCCGTCCTTAATAAATGCCGCAGCGTGTAGCGGCTCACGACACCAGTTCTGTGTTGGTTTATTAATCTTCTTTGGCTTCCTGCATAGTGTTCTTGTTTGGCCACACCTCTTTTAACTTGCTGTTCTCGCAGTCTGACCATGGATGTAGATTAACAATCATCACAAGGGTCTCGCAAACGACTAACTTCTCGTACAGCATTGAGTATATCAGCCGTGTCCATGGCTCGTCCTCCCTCCACTGTAGCCTCACCTGTAATCCTGTCAACCTGCTCATTTCCTTGGACACCCGCATGCCCTGGAATGAAAATGAAACTAAGCTTTGCCAGCCGTGACCGCCTCAGAGACACCACCCACTTTCTTCCGGCCCACCCCATCGCTATCTTCCTAAGATTACTCATTGAGTCACAGAGGAAACATGCCCGAGAGAAGGTCTGTGTCTCGAGCCATGTAATTGCTTTACTTACTGCCATGACTTCCATAGTCAGACTACGTGTGGTCAAGGCAAAAGCACCATAATCTTATTTCACAATTCTCCCTCCAGCTTGAGCCGTAAAGGTCCATACACTTCTCACTCGTTGAACGACCAATCCAACTGTGTAAATGACAGCATAATCCTCTAAAGAATTTTTGAAGATAAAAGCCTGTACTTCCTCCTGCACAGCAGCCGGATTTTTATTTGTCTGTATTTTCTGTCTAGTTGGATGCAAACTGAAAAGGACGTGCATAACTCCGCTGGCACTTGTACCCACTCCTCGCGAGGTTCTGAGTCCTCAAGTGAACACAACTATTGAAGAATGTCTTCGGCTCGACCCATCCATGGCCTTTCTCTTTTTAACCTGCTGCCCTTTATCTTCTTAATTTCCATATGCAGCAGATGCTGTGTGTTTGCATTGACTCTGAGATGTGCCTATGCTCGTCAGATCTGTATTCTGTCCCCCATGGTTGGAAAATCAAGAAGGTATCGCATCGCCCTACATCTCTAGGGTGTATAATACGCTTAGCTTCGTTATGTATCCTCTCCATTCTTTCCATCTGCTTATGGCTGAGAGTAAGGATCGTCATCGCATACTCAAAAACAGAAACGACCAGGACCTCGTATACAAGGTATAGATAGCGCTGCTCACAGTTTGCCGCCGCCATCACCCGCATCTCAGAAAACTCCGCTTGGCC
The DNA here is from genome assembly GCA_014155875.1 of Cepaea nemoralis. Lineage (NCBI taxonomy): Eukaryota > Metazoa > Mollusca > Gastropoda > Stylommatophora > Helicidae > Cepaea > Cepaea nemoralis. The sequence continues at coordinate 45,686 of JACEFZ010002482.1, read as the reverse complement.
TTTATTATCAGTTGGTCAATGTGCTCAGTATAAACAAGGCTTCCACAAATCGTATCCCCAGGTATTTTATTGCCAATGTTCTGTCCACAGTCTCTGAGCACAGATGCACGGTTTGTGTTGCAGTGTTGACAATATGTTTGTTCAAAGAGAACCATGTCACTGCTGCCTTCGTTGGTTGACCATTGCACCAGCTTCAACGCACCACGTACTAATGCGATAGAGTTCTGTTTGTAGTTTCACAGCAACCTGATCTCTATCCTTAAACTGACGATACACTAACACATCGTTGGTATACGACAATGTCCTACCCGGTCCTGTGATCTGCTCACCGGTGATTCTCACAGTGTAGTCATTGATTAGCCCCAAGATAATGGTGATCGCTGTGCCAGACCTGGATATATTGTTGTTGGGTCAGAAGTCCAACAGCCACATCTAAAAACTACTTTCCGTTGGAAGAGGGCTGCAGCGTGTTTCTTTCATTACATCTAAGCGTCTTCAAGTAGGCGTTGTGAGCAAGCCACAATGACGAGAGAGAGAGAGAGAGAGAGAGAGAGAGAGAGAGAGAGAGAGAGAGAGAGAGAAAGAGACAAAGAGAGACAGAGAGAGACAGAGGGGAGAGAGAGAGTGGTCACAGACACAGCACCAGCCACAACATATCCTCTAGACATCACATTTAATAATAACACGCCATCAAGGGACATGGCAGACATGCGGGGCTCGTCACAACTGAATCCAATATAACACCAAGGAATCAACAACGGGTCATCATTACTACACAGGAAATTAATAGCTACCCGTTCCTGACTCACATATTGTGTTCTAATAATATCCCACCTGTCTGATGTCTGCAGTATAGCTGTACCGGACCCGATTTTGTGTAGCCAAAACTAAAACATGAGTGTCTGAGATGGAGCTGTATGGTGATTTGTTATGCGAATGTTTTCTGAATATATGTTTGTTTCTTGAAAAAAGGGGATGCACTATCACCGCTCTTTTTCAATCTGGCTCTAGAGAAAGTTGTAAGGAAGGTAAAGGAGGAATGTGCTATTGGAGAAACACCCAGACTGCTTGGTTATGCAGATGATATAGATATTATAGGGGAAAATGAATAAAAGGCATCGAAAATATTGACTCACTTAAAGGAAAAAGCCCAACAGATGGGGCTGGTTATCAACCAAGATAAGACAGAATATATGGTTATTTCAAGAGAAGGAACAGGCTAAAAAGCTCTGGCCACAGTACTAATAGATAATATGACCATTAAAAGAACGGAAACATACAAATACCTGGGTACAATCTACAACTGCTCCAACATAATAAGGGAAGAAATACAAACTAGAATCAACTCTGGAAATAAGATATACTATGCGCACTACAACATCTGCTAAAATCAAATGCGCTATCTCGTAACACCAAGATCACAAGATACAAAACACTGATTAGACCAGTTGTGCTGTATGGCTATGAAACCTGGAGTACATCCAAAGGAGACGAAGCCCTGTTACAAACCTTTGGGAACATTCTTAAGACGCATCTTTGGGTCCATTAGGGATACACAAAGTGGAGAGTGGAAAAGTAGAAGCAACAAAGACATTTATGATCTGTTTAAGTCGCCGCTAACCACTGGTATCATGAAGGCTAATAGACTGCAATGGCTAGGGCATATAGAAAGAATCGAAGATAATAGGGAAACAAATTTCGCTTACACTCAAGAAATAAATGACCGTAGACCCCGAGGTAGACCAAGAAGATGGTAGTGAGATAATATACAGACCTACAAGCACTTGGAATCAGCGACTGGCACGAGAAGGTCAACCAGAGAATCGAATTGAGACGGCTTGTATCTGCAGCAAAGAACCTCAATGGCTCGGAATGCTGAAGAAGAAGAAGAAGATGTTTGTTTCTTGTAGTAGTATAAAATCTGGTTTGTGTTTGGATATGAGTGTGATGATCGTTTGTAATTTTGTACGTATACCACTAAGATCAGTTCACACAGCAAGTCGTTTTCCAAGATGGACACGTCTAGGCTAGCAAGTCTTCCAGTAACAAATGTTTATACAAGAGGATCATCTTGATCCTCGTTCTTGTCACTTGCGACGGTGTCCTCGAAGAGAATGTATTTTGTGCTGTGTATGTCTTATTCGTCTTGTACTTGTTTATCCTCTTGTTCATTTTGTTCGTTTTCATGTGTCTTGTGAACTTCTGTAATGTCTTTAGTACTTTCTTTCTTGTCCGGTATGGATTTAGTTGGTGAAAGATCGTCTGTGACAGTGTCTAAACTGTCTAGTGACTGCAGTAGTCTTCTGTCTGCCCGTTTTCTCTTCTTTGGATTGCTGACGATTTGATAACCGCCAGTCTTAATTGTTTGGATTGTTTTCTTGTGTGTTTCTGCCATGATGTGTGTTGATTTGACTATTGAAAGTTTGTGTCAGTTCCGTTTTCTTATGTAGAGGAACTTCTCCCACGAGAGGGGAGCAATCTTAATGAATTTGTACACCAATTGCTGCTGTTGGTGTTATCGGCGGTCGTCTGTTATGACATTTATTGGCCCACTGGTTATCTTGACCACACGTAGGACAATTGGTCTTTCTCCCCGGCATCGTAGTCAATTTTTTTATATACTGCATATCCCTTAAAGGACCTTGCAGTCAACACCAGCATTTTTCATCTGCTGTTGATGTACTAGGCAAGATTATGCTCAGTTGTTTGCCGTTGCTTTCTGAGCGACCGGCTCACATACCCCTGTAAGTTACCAGCGCGGCGCGAACAGCTACCGATTCTCATGAACCTGCGTAACTCAAGAGAATATACGGGATTACGTAGAAAGACGTCAACCCCTACGTCAGGGAGACCGGCGTAATCAATACGCTGTGATTATTGTTAGTAATCCCAGGTGTGTGGATCCGTATGTAATGGGGCACTTCCTTTTTGGGTTGCAGAAAACTGTTGAAAACTGAGTTTTCTCAGAATGACTATTTTCCTTCTGGCTTTTGATACTGCTTTGCTGATGTGCTTTCTCGATGTCAGCCTGCCATCAAATGTTACTTCATGGTATGTTGGTTAGTTATCTTCTCTAAGGGGTATTCCATTTATCTGGATGATCCCTACATTTTGTTTTGGAGAGAGGGTAAATAGAGTGGTGCTGCACTTGTCAATGTTTATGCTAACACACCATTTATTTGCCCATGCAACAAATATATCTACAGCTCTTTGTAGCGATCTGGTGGCCACTGATGCATGTTCATTTGTGCTCCATAGAACCAGGTTATCAGCGTACATGGCCGCTTTAATTCCATTGGGTAGATTAGCAATAAGATCATTGATGAAGATTAGAAAAAGTGTGGGGGAAAAGACTCCTCTATGGAAACCACCGTGGCAAATAGTACTTTCTAGCTCTTGAGTCGGTCTATCTTGAGTCGGGCTCTTCTACTGTGCAAGTATGCTTTTACCCATTTGTACATTCTTCCATTGACTTTGCAGTTTCTCAGTTTCTTCATCAGACCTTCTTTCCAGACTTTGTCAAAGGCTTTCTTCAGATCTATCCATGCCGCAAGCACCAGATTCTTCTCTTGGAATGCATCCTCAACATCTTGAGAGAGGTAGGTTCTCTGATCTTCTGTAGAGTAGCACTGCCTTAAGCCAGCTTGCTGTGGCACAAGGATGTTTTTACTTTCAATGTACCACTGCAGTCTGTGATTGATGATGCGCTCCAGTGTTTTGCAGAGACAGCTGGTAAGGCTAACTGGTCTGTATCTGGAGGCAATGGAACTATCTTTCCCTGATTTTAGGAGGGGTATCATGATTACTTCTCTCCAGGCTTGTGGAACACTGCCTAGGGTCCAGCTATTATTGAAGATTTGCAACAGCTTTGCTTTGGCCTCTGTTGCTAGGTTCCTGATCATTTCATTGGATATACCATCAGCCCCTGGTGACTTTCTCATTTTCAGTTTTTATATGGCTAGCTCCAGTTCGCTGATTGTGATAGGTGCCTCCAGAACCTCATGCACTGTTTCATTATGTCCTGTATGTTGCCATATCTCTCAAATCTCTTGTTATTTCTCTGGACTAATGTCGATATTATTATCTTGTGCGAATGAGTCCGCTTTCCTGTTAAGATGTTTCCGTCTTTATGTAGTGCAAATTTTGAGTTTCTCCCGGTGCCCTCACAATTCCTTCCACAATTCCTTGTGTCTCTTTCAAAGTTTAGAGACCCTGTTTTCTCCTGCCAGCGTTTCCGTTTAGCCTGCAGCTTGGCCCTTTGAAATTTGGTCTTTGCGTGCTGGTATTTATTGCAGTGCTCTTGTCTGGATTTTGCCTCTGCTTGCTGTCTAAACATGTCCACATCATTATGCAACTGTTCCAGTTCACTACTCCAGTAGGGTTTATAATGTTTACGGGCTCCTCTTGGTACTGTTTCTCGCACTGCCTGTAGTATGCATTTCCCAAACTCTTCATCTACTTTATTTATATCTTTCTCAGTGTTCAGGTTTCTAACCAGTATGCTGGTGAGATGCTTGTACATTGCCCAGTCTGCTTTCTTGTAGTTCCACCTCGAGAGGGTGCTGCTTTCACTTAGAAGCTCATTTTCTACAGTTAGAAAGGCTGGCCGATGGTCATTGCCACCAAGTTGTTTCCCAACAATTTGTGTAATGTTCCACTCCAGGTCTGGTGAATGAAAAGCCAGGTCAGGTGTAGTTGTGTGCCATGATCTCGAGTAGATAGTATGTGGGTCGGACGGCTGATGTAGGGGCTGAAGCCTTTTCCTCGGCATCAGCACACCGGATGTTTAACAACACACGGTCTTATCCATTCGGTCACGCAGAACTCGTGTCCCTTGAAATAAGTGTTATGTTGTTATGTCCCTTTCCAATATTACAATTAGATGTGTTTCATTTAAAGTGGTTTTATTTCGTACAAAACAGTGAGTATTTTCAAAGTGCATTGTGTGTTTTTTTTTTACATTTACGAATACAACACATACATTTACATACACATATGATAATATGCTATTAGAAACACGGAGCTGATCCGCGACTCTGGTGATCGAGTGAGATGGTAAAATATGACCGCCCACGCTTACCGGCATGGCACATGATGGATGGATGATAATATTATATTCATGGCATGATGTAATTACCTATACATTACTTATTGATGATGATGGTGTGGTAATCATTTGCTCTCATGTATGCTAAGGTCATTCAATACAAACTCTTTCATACTCCAAGTGTTCTCATTCACACTTAGTTTTATTTAAACAGGATTAAAGTTTCACTGGATGGATCATACATGAAACATTGCAACAAGCGTCCCATTTTACAAAGTTAATTGCAAACAGATATGCTTGTTAGTGAGTGAGTGAGTGAGGGAGTGAGTGTGTGTGTGAGAGAGAGAGAGAGAGAGAGAGAGAGAGAGAGAGAGAGAGAGAGAGAGAGAGAGAGAGAGAGAGAGAACAAACTAAATCAAAGACTAAAGTTAGTTACATTGATTAGTTACTTCGTCACAGACACAATGGATAAATTTGGGGTGTGCGGGGTTGGGGCGGAAGTTAAACTAACTGTTGTCTTGGTCAAGGTCGTACTTACCACTTCCCGGCTGACTTGTTTGGCCACCCCTCTTTTAATTTGATGTTCTCGCAGTCTGCTCATGGTTGTATATTCACAGTTTGCTGCCGCCATCACCCGCATCGCAGCCAAACCTCGCTTGGCCTTTGTTATCACCTGGTCTATGTGCTCATTATAAGCAAGGCTTCGATCAAACCGTATCCCCAGGTAATTCATTGTCTGCGTTCTTTCCATCGTCTCTGAACACAGCTTTACAGTTGGTGTTGGAGTGTTGACAATATGATTATTCAACGAGAACCAAGTCACTGTTGCCTTTGTTGGGTTGACCATTGCCCAATTTCATCACACCAAGTACTTATGCGATTAAGTTCGGTGTGTAGTTCCACAGCAACCTGCTCTCTATCCTCACCCTGACGATACACTAAAACATCATCGGCATATGACAATGTCCTGCCAGGTCCAGTGATCTGCTCACTAGTGATTCTCACTGTGTAGGCGTTGAAAAGTACCGGAGATAATGGTGATCCCTGTGGTAGGCCAGGATATATTTTTGTTGGTTCCGAAGTCCAACTGCCACATCTAAAAACTACTTTCCGTTTGAAGAGGGCTGCAGCGATCCAACTAAGGAGGAATGGACTTAATTTGAGTTCAAGAAGCTGAAGCATTAAAAAATCCAATGGTACTCTCTTGTACGCGTCCTCAAGATCAATCGCTGCAGCAAAGGTTTCACTGCCTGAGTGGAAACCTTCATATACATCATGGGCAAAAACTGCTGTATTGGTCCAGGTTTCTCTTTTTGGACGGTACCCACCCAGGGTAGGTGGTAAAACATCTTGCCTCTCTAGCTGGCTTGATATTTTCCTGGCAATTACCTTCTCCAGCTGCTTGCCTATTGTATTCTGCATGGTTATAATTCGATATCCCTGAATTTTTGTGTGGTCTTTGCCAGGCTTTGGCAAGGGAATCAGATAGCTGTGTAACCACTCCTCCTTGATGCTAGCACTCCCTATACTGTTGTACACGTCTAAATTAGTTAAGCCGTATTAAAAAGTAAGCGTTTGTGGAGTGGCAGTAACCGAAGACGTTCATGTAGGTTAGAAATGTCTGTAAGCTTATCACCATTGATTAAACGCACTTCCCTTTTCTGGAGTGAATAACGGCGTTTCGTTTTATTATTCTTCTTCTTCTTTCGTTCGCTTGAAATATGTCTATATCTGCAATGTCGTCTCTTGCATGAATTGAACTTTTTTTTTCAGTTCACACAGTGGTCCATAGAGTTTATCTTCCACTGTCGTCTCTCTAGGCCAGAAGGTTAGCCTAGATATGTTATATTTTGGGCAGTCTTGGAGTATGTGCTCTGCTGTCTGCGACGCCAATCCACATGTGCACATGGCTGTTTCACCAATCTTGAATTTTGTATACATGTGGTTGCGTAATCTATTGTGTCCTGTTCTGAGGCGAAGAATAATGACTTGTTCTGGTCTGTCCATAATGTGGCAGTCATCTTGAGCAGGTTTTGGTGGCTTTCTGACTGATTTGATCATTCTTTTCTTTTGGTGGTATGTAACGGGCAAATCAGGCTGTTCCTCTTTGGCTCCTTCCTGAGCCAATTGATCAGCTCTGTCGTTTCCGGGTACTCCACAGTGGGATGGTATCCACTGTATGGTGACTTTATGCTGACTGCTATGTTCAGAAAGTAGTGTCCTTAGTACTGGCAATTTCCCAGAGAGGAGCGCCTCGAGTACTGATTTTGCATCTGTTAGTAGCACCACAGGTTGTGTACCATTGCTGTTATTTAGTAATTTCTCTGTTGCTATCTTGATTGCCTCAATTTCGGCATCATAGTTATGGCAGTACTTTCCTGTCGGTACTCTGGCTGTGTCCCTAGTATTATTTGGGTATTCTATGTACACTCCCGCTCTTCCATTTCGAACAGCATTTTGTGCTGACCCATCTGTGTAGACTCGGATCCAGAGGTCCTGTGGGTATTCTTCATCAAGGAAGCTGAGAGTGGCTGTTCTGCGCTGCACACAGTTCTGTTCTTCCTTGTCAAATATTCCTCTCACTTTAGTCTGGATTTGTAACGATAGTCTATGCTCATCTTTCCATAGAGTTCGCTCTGGAATAGTTGTTAGGGGGATACCAACTGTGGGCAGATTAGTTTTATTATTGATTTGGAGGATCTATTCCAGATTGTGAAGCAATAGTCAATATGTGTTTGTATGTGGGAAGTATAAAATATCTTTCTTGTGTTTTCGTCGAGGTCTGTGTGAGCAGCTGTTTTCTGTGATGATGATTAACAAAACACCACACAGAAGTCGTCTCAACGATGAACACTTGCAGTGCATCATTAGAATCTCAATGACTCAGAACATTAATCCCAACATAAACGAACTTGCAGCAAAGAAAAGATGCCAAACATCGTGCCCTGACAAATTGACATACGAGTGAAAATATGTATACCAATGATGTTTTATTATGAAAACTTTTTTTTTTTTATTTATATTAATGTTTAAAAACGATTTAGTTTTCGGCTTATTTAATATTTATCCTGTTCGGCCAGCAACCTTACCTGTGATTTGAGTTTTCCCCCGCTGAGCGATTAAGTTTAACACCCCTGTCGTAGAGCATTCAGTATATCAGCCTGATCCATGGCACGTCCACCCTGTACAGTAGCCTTACCTGCAAACCTGTCAGCCTTCTAATTTTCTTGGACACCCGCATGTCCTGGCACGAAAATGAAACTAATCTTTGCCAGCCGTGACCGCCTCAGAGACACCAACCACTTTCTTCGGGCCCACCCCATCGCTTCCTGAGCTTACTCATTGAGTCACTAAGCAAAAGGTCACCATACAGTGGATACCATTCAACTGTGGAGTACCCGGAACCGACAGAGCTGATCGATTGGCTAAGAAAGGAGCAAAAGAAGAACACCCCGAAGTGCCAATTACATACCACCAAAAGAAAAGTGGGTTGGTTACCTTAAAGTGTTATTAGTACATGGACTGATACAAATTTCTAAATGATGGGATTAATTTGTAAGTGATGTTTTAATTAACTAAATATATAAATAAATGTGTTTAAATGGTGATAAATTAAATTAATGTTTCCTAATTGACAATATGATGTAGGTGTTAAACTAAAAGAGTTCTTAACTAAATGTAGGTGAATTTTAACTCTGAAATGTCCTAAATAAAGTTATATAGGTAATTCTACATTCATAATTCTAATATCACTACGAAAATATGAAGTTATACGCAACTGTTTATAAAAACATGTTATATGCATATCAAATATAATTTCTATTTAACTAAACTAATTAATTACATCCAGGTGTGATGTCGGAGCAGTGTCCTCTGTAGAAGGTCCTCGAAAAATAGAGTTCAACTAGACAAAGTCTGATTTACGCTCTCATCCTGGGTAATGTTCAGACACATGATATCCTACCGATTTGCGTAGGTTCAGGTCTAACACTTCGATCCACTCACAGGTTATATATATGGTAGTGGTGTAGACAACTATTAATGTGTCTGTTCATTTCACTCATACTGACACTGTTAATATTGCACACGTTTAAGCGACTGGCGATGGTAACGCACTATAGTGTTCATAATCACCACGTAGGGCACTAGGTAATTACAGTGTAAATGTCTTTGGTGATATCAGGTCGCTCTCTTCTCGTATGTCAGGTATCTCAATGTGAGAAGGTCGGCCTAATGTGTCAGCCAGAGAGTTCATGCTTCCCTTCAAATGTTTAATAGTGAAGGCATAATTTTGCAGTATCAAGGACCACCTGTAGATCCTGTTATTACGATGGACCCCAGACTGCATTACAGTCAGCGGCGAATTATCGGTTTCAATGACAAACACTGTACCCGCTAAGAATCTATGAAGCTTCCTGACACAATATATCACGCTTAAAGCTTCCAATTCAGAGGCTGAGTATCTTGATTCAGCAGGAGTGATTTTCCGGCTTACATACATTATCGGGTGGAAAATTCCCTCATAGAACTGGCCTAAGACGCCAGAGATGGAAATAGCACTTGCGTCTGTACGAAGGAAATACGTAAGATTTTGGTTAGGCAAGCGCAAAATAGGTGGAACGCTAAACATACGTTTCACTTTTGATAAAGCACCAATTAATTGTGCATCTTGAACATTTAGTTTTACAGATGCTTTTAAAATATCAGAAAAAACGCTGGTGATTTCAGCCAAATTAGGTATAAATTTACTGTAATAATTAACTAGACCCAGCAAACTTCGGACCTGTTTCTTGGTCGTTGGCATAGTTAAATTGAGAATCTTGGTGACAATTCTCTCATCTGTTCTAAGTTGGCCTCTGCTGATAGTATGGCCTTGGAAATCAATTTCTTCCATTCCCAACTCTACTTTGGTTGGTTTTACTGTAAGACCGAATAATCGCAATCTGTCGAAGACATGTCGCAGTTTTTGTAAGTGTGATGTCCAGTCTGTGGTATGGATACAAATGTCATCAATATAAGTCGACGTATTCGTAACTCCGTGCAAAAGGTCCCTAGTGAGTCGGACAAAAGTGGCTGGGGCATTACGAAGACCGAAAGGAAGAAAACGCCACTCATACAGATCTAGAGGTGTTGAGAAAGCTGTTAACGGGATAGACAATGAGTGCATTGGAACTTGCCAGTATCCCTTCGTAAGGACAAGTTTAGAAAAGATACGTGATGTTGACATATCAAGGATAAGATCTTCACATGATGGGATAGGCTCTGCATCGACCTTGGTCACGTTATTTAACAGCCGATAATCGACACAGAGGCGGATCTTCGAGTCCTTTTTCTTGACAAGGACGATAGGAAAAGAGTATTCTGACTGTGATTTTTGAATTATTCCACTCGACTCAAGATTTAGAAGTTCCTTGTCGAGACTTTCCCTGTAATTTAATGGGATGGAATAAGGTCGGCATTTGATAGGAGTGTTATCAGTCAGAATAATGGAGTGTTCTATCCTGTCCGTTCTACCTGGGATGTCGGAAAAATGTCCCTGTACTCCGTTACTAGCTCTATGATTTGTCGTCGTTGCTCGTCTGTGAGTTTTGGTTCTAACCGTATGCTATCAATTGTCCCAGTCGTGTCTACTGTCGGGACTGGTAATTCTATTCCATCGTCATCTGTCTGATTAAGTACTGTCGTTGTACTAACTGTGTGTTCTGTTTCCTGACTAGGTGTGTTTGCGATGTCGTTGTCCTCTGTCGCCCTACCTAGTGTAGTTGTGTTGTGTACGTCTGTCGTCCGGTTGCTTGGTGTAGATGCATTCTGTTCGTCTGTCATCAGTTCTTGTCGTGAGAAATAAGGCTTCAGCATGTTGATATGAAATATCTTTAATTTTCGGTTTATCGATATTTCATAATCGACATCTGATATCTTTCGTTCAACTTTGAATGGCCCTTGCCATGACGTTAGTAACAAATTACGTTTATCTGGTAGTAAAAGCAGCACCTCTTGATTGGGTTCAAGGTGTAGGGTTTTGGCACCCTTATTTGCATAATCGCGGTAAATCTGGCCTTTTCTCTCCAAAGATGATTTGGCTATTACACACGCCTTCATGATTTTATCGCGTGTATATGTTACCATCTCGTATGGTGTTACTGAGGTTGGACTCTCTACTGTGCTAGTGACTAGCTGATGGTAAATTGTTAGGGGTCCACGAGGGTTCGCCCCATAAACTAACTCGAAAGGTGAGAAACCAGTACTTGAGTGGGAATTTCTCGATAGGCAAACAGCACCGCTGGTAATAGAGTATCCAAATCAGATGGGTTCTCTGCTGTTACCTTTGCCAGCATGTGTTTTAGATCCCCGTTAATTTTCTATGATTCCGTTGCTGGCAGGGTGTTAGGGGCTACTAAAATGATGTTCTATTCCTAAAAATTTTGTTCGGGCTTGTATTGCAGCCGAAATAAACTGAGTTCCTCGGTCGGATAGAATGGTTCGAGGAAATCCAAATCGACAAAATAGATGTAAAATTACATTTGCCACATCTTTGGAGGTAATGTATTTTAGTGGCACTGCTTCGATCCACCTTGTACAAAGATCCACTAGGGTTAGTATGAACCGGTTTCCTTTGTTCGACACCTGATTCAGGGGTCCAACAATATCCACCGCTACACTTTCGAATGGCCTAGAGGCAAATATTGAACGTTGAACCCCGGCTGTTACATGCTTTCCCTTTCTCACTAAATGTTGACGAATGGTACATGACCGACAAAATATTTAATATCGTTACAAAACTTAGGCCAATAGAAATGTGACAAAATTCTGGCTCTTGTTTTGTCATAGGCCAAATGTCCAGCAAACGGTGAATCATGCGCAATCTTTAGCACATCTTACGTGTTAGCACGTCCAACAATATCCACCGCTACACTTTCGAATGGCCTAGAGGCAAATATTGAACGTTGAACCCCGGCTGTTACATGCTTTCCCTTTCTCACTAAATGTTGACGAATGGTACATGACCGACAAAATATTTAATATCGTTACAAAACTTAGGCCAATAGAAATGTGACAAAATTCTGGCTCTTGTTTTGTCATAGGCCAAATGTCCAGCAAACGGTGAATCATGCGCAATCTTTAGCACATCTTGTCGGTGTTTTAAAGGTAACACCGTCTGCTGAATTTCATGGTTATTGGTGGTATAATAACGCATGAGAATTCCATTATGTACTTTGAAATACCAAGATGCATTTTTAGTTACTTTCGCTCGCTCACCTAACAATTTAAAATAAGGTGCGATAGTTTGATCGGTGCGTTGTGCCTCGATAAACTCTTGTCGAGTGGTATTGTTACTAGCACTGCTGGGTGTTAACAATTGTAACATTTCATTTTGTAGGTCAGTATAATGTGTTTGGGTATCTGACCTCGTTACAGCATTAGCCGTGCTTGTTTGTTTCCAGGCTAATATTTCGTCATCAGTACATTGTTTTAATGATGGCAAGCAACCCAAAATTAGGTCAGTACAGGGATTCTGCAAATCGCGCACGTAAATGTGCCGGAAAGGAACGGGGTGTTTATGCGGACTTTTGACAGCGGGTATTTCTCAATGCTACCAGAGAAAGTGCGGCATTTAACAAACTCACCCGTATAATCCTCTGGGTTAACTAGCTCTCTTCTTACCCCGAGTAAAGTGCTTCCGCTATCAAGTAAACATTGGCATGGTTGTTCGTTGACCAGTGCATCTTGGAACTTTAGATTACCTCTGGAGGCTACAGCTGAATTAGCATCTTCGTTGGAACATGGTATAACATGACCACATTTGAGTTTCCCGTCCGCATGAAACTGGTGACACGTGTCACATTTATTAAAGTCTAACAGATCAGTAACTACAGCCACACTCTCACACTCATTGAATGGTAATACACTTTCGAGCTCAGAATCAACTACACAATCATCGTCAGATGATGTATCTATGAGTAAAGCATTGCTAGTCTTCATTATTTGCCTGCCCAAACATTTTGAAGAATAATGGCCATAAGATGAACAAAAGAAGCATTTAACCGCACGTTTGTATGAGTTTCGTCTGTTTTCCTGCTTTTTCATCATCATTTCAAGATGCGCAGGGTACGAGGGACTTTTACCACACATCGAGTACTGCGGATGGAATAACTTGCAGTATACACACTGTGGTGGCTTTTGATAGGGTTTGTCCTTCTTCTGATACCCTTTTTGGTTGTAAGGCCTGCTTGATACGTTTTTAGCAAAAGCAGTAATATCAGTATCATGTAAAGATGTTTTAAATATGTCGCGGTTTGAAGAAAAATAAGCTGAACCACGTTTTTCAAGTTGTTCCAGATATTCAATGTCTGCTTGTTGAAGGAACTTAGCAAAGGGAGTAGGAACTGTGGATATGACTTTATCCATCACCATTAAGTCGTGTAGTCTATCAAAATTCTTACCTACTTTTGCCGCCTTAAGCCATTTATTGAATATACTCTGAACATTTGATACATAGTCTAAGAACGTTTCGGTTGGCTTTGGTTTTATTTGTGAGTACTGGATCTGATATCCAGCAGCATCGAGTAGAAAATGCTGCATAATCCTATCATGGATATATTGATAGTTACTTCTTAGTTCTGTTGGTATCGACTCGATAACTTTTAAGGGCTCCCCACTGAGATTTCTCATATAGATCATAGCCTAATCTTCTAATGGTATTTTCTGACTTTTGAGTTGGAATTCTATATTCTCAGTCCATGCTGAGATCGAATCGCCTTGACTGAAGGGCTTGATGATCCCCTTATACTTAGAAAATTTATTTTGCTCTTCCTGACTCTTCTGTTTAGTAGCGGCTATCTGGCGCGAAATGGGAAGGTCGACGTGCGACAATGGCAGAGTTTGTTCGATATGGATGAAAGGCATATCATTTACTGCGGGGACTTCAATGCCAGAGGCAGTCAATGGGGGAACTGCATCACCAATAGACAGGGAGAAGATTTGGAGGACGCCCTGGCATCTGCTGCCCTAATCTGTCTGAATGATGGGAAGGTCACTAGAATGGCCACTCGACCAGGCGACTCTGACAGCATCATTGACTTGGCTCTGGTGTCGCCCACCATCGCACCAAGGTGCCGGTGGGGCACACTGGGATACCACGATAGTGACCACTACCCTTGTGTCATCCTGATCAAGAAAGACGGGGCCATGAGTCAAAGAAACAAGACCAATGCCTTCCCGTACGACACCACTGGTCAAGACGCCATAAGCAAGATCAGAAGAAGGAAACTAACTTCCTCCCGTAGGAGACAAGAAAGATGGCTGCAGCCACCATGGTGGAATGGAGAGGTCGAGAAGGTGTGGCTGGGAAAGAGGCAGGCTGTCAAAGACTGGCAAAAGGCCAGAAAGGCTAACATGCCACAGGTTGAGTTGGCGAACCTGAAGACTGAGGTCGTTAGGACGACGACTTTATTCAAATCCTGCGCCAAACAGGCCAAGGCCGACAAATGGGACGAGTTCTGCAGGAAGGTGTGCTCCGAGCAATCTCTTACGACATTCTGGCGCCTCCACAAGAGCATGAACGGTGCTGCACAACGTAGGGGTATACCAGACTTTCAAGGCACAGACCTCGCATGGAAAAAGTCGGATGCGGATAAAGGTAAGGCCCTTCTTGCACGCTATATAGAACAGACTGACCAGAAAGACGAGCCCGCCAGACATAGGACCACAACAACACTCTCTCAGTTGTGCGAGGGGGTCGGGACAGACGAAGAATGGACAATCACAGTTGACATATTGCGTGCAATGCTCAAGAAATCACCTAACACCGCCCCAGGCCCAGACGGCATCCGATATGGTGACCTAATGGTGATATCAGATGATGACATGGAAGAACTGGCCAGAGAATTCAACACCAGTATCCAGAGGGGTCAGGTCAAAGAAGAATGGCTACACAGCTACTTGCTGCCGCTGCCAAAACCGAACAAAGACCACTCCAAGATAAGCGGCTACAGAATCATTACGATGCAGAATACTGTTGGCAAGCTACTGGAGAAAATTGTAGCACACAGACTTGCTTGGGACTTGGAACAGCTCGGCTGCTTCCCGCCCACACTTGGAGGATACAGACGCAGCAAAGAGTCATGGCTGAATGTGGCGGTCTTTGCTCAAGATGTTTACGAAGGATTTCAGGTCAGAGAAGAGACATGTGCGGCCGCCATAGACTTAGAGGACGCATATAACAGAGTATCTTTCGAGCACTTGATGCAAACCCTCCTCAGACTGAAAGTGCACCCTCACCTTGTACGATGGATAGCTGCAGTTCTACTCCAAAGGAAGGTGGTGCTAAGATGCGGGAGTTGGTCTTCTGAGCCGATAACGATATGTCCAGGATTGCCACAGGGTTCACCACTGTCACCAGTACTATTCAACGTGTATACGGTGCCGATCACTGAACAACAGTTGGATGGGAGGGGTAGGACTCTATCATTCGTTGACGACATCCTCGTGTATCGACAGGGTCGAGATAGACAGGCGGTTGCCAACTATATGCAGGGCGAACTAGATCGAATTTCCTCATGGTGTGCTGATGCCGATGCTCTTGTCAACCCTGCAAAGGCAACGGTTACATGGTTCTCACTAAACAACCATATTGTGAAAACAGACCTGCCGGCAGTTAGAATGGATGGGAGCATTCTGAGTAGAACCCAGTCAATGACATATCTTGGCGTGAGGCTTGATCGTAGCCTGTCCTTCAAAGATCATGTCGACTATGTCATAACGAAGGCTCGAAAAGGTTTGGCAGCAATGAGAGTCATGGCGACTGCCAATATCGAGCAAAGACTGCTATTACTTCTGTTCCAAGGACTTGTGCTTTCACGCATCGAGTATGCCCTGGCCATCCTCACTGTCAGCCCTACACAGATTGGAAGACTTGAAAAGGTACAAAACGAAGCCATGCGCATCATTTTGGGCTGCACGAGAGACACCAGCTGTGTAGCAATGAGATACCTCCTTGACTTCCCGACAATGGAACACAGGATCAAGATCTGTAGAGCTCGTGCATACTTAAAAATAAGTGCAGATGAGCAGCACCCTCTGCATGACGCTGTATTCAGAGAAAAGGGTGACAGGCTAAAGAGGGGCAAATCATGGATGGGTCGGGCGGAAGATGTCGTCGGACAGGTCTGCAGTCTTACCAGTATCAACCCCGGCAAGGAATGGGTGCCGGTGCCTCCAGCTTTTAAGTGTACCTTCTCCTGCATTATCACACTCGACAGACGGTGCAGAGAGCAGAACCCTGCCGCTGTCAATGCAGAGGTTAACGCGCTCATCTATGATCACTCAGATAGCCCCGAAGTGCTCATCTATACAGATGGATCTGTTGTAAAGCAGCAGAGAAGTGCGTGGGCATTTACAGCCCGTTCAGCGGGCCGAACCGTTCAAGAATCCAGTGGTGCCCACTCTATGACCACGAGCAGCATGACGATGGAGGTGATGGCAGTTACACAGGCTTTCATATGGCTGGAATCACAGCATTATACCAACGTGTGTGTACTAAGTGATTCAATGAGCATGATTCAGAAGGTCGAAGCTGGATCTGTACGTAGACAGTGGACTGAGTCGCTGCGGAAGTCTGTTGTCCGCAAAGTCACCTTCATCTTCGTCCCGGGACATGCGGGAGTCGAGGGAAATGAACGAGCTGATAAATTGGCTGGCTCTGCACCCCCTGTAGATGGCCAGCCCATGGATCGTGCCGATGTCATTAACGCCCTTAAAGATATGGCGAGAACAGAGGATTTTGACGCCAGTGATTCCACATCGCTTTCCAGGATGAAAGACCTGGGAGTAAGAATCGGCACAGCCAGACGCGAGAAGTACATCGGGAAAACAAAGCGCCTCGTCAACCAACACAGAACTGGCACTATTAGCCACCGGACGCTGATGCATATGCTGGGGGGAGGATCTGAGCACCTATGGACATGTCCGGAGTGCAACGAAGATACCCCAACTGATAACTGACTGAAACTGGATGTTTGAGTCAATTTCCATCTCTTTCATCTTTAACTTTGTTTGTGACTCTGCCTCTATTTGCTTTTGCTTTGTGGCATGATCTAACTCTAATTGTTTTTGTTTGGTGGTTTCCTATATCTCTCATCTCTTTCTGATGCCATCTTTCCAATGCTCTTTCGTCTCTCTCTAGAGCGGCTTTTCTTTCTGTTTCTTCTCTGTATCTTTGTTCTGCCCATTTCTCTAATTTCTCTCCAGTATGGCCTAGTTCTTTGCCAGCCTGGATGCAGTCATTTAATGGTGACATTATATGGCTTTATGTTATTTCACAACTGATATCAATATGACTTTACAATATAATTTTACAATAATTATGTGTTAGATATTTACAATCTTCACTGAAAAAGAAGATGCATGGTTAACGGTGGTTATCAAAATTAGTGGAAAATATACTCATCTAATCTGCTGAAAAATACGGCACTCGTTTCACCGTTGTCTTTCGTACACACAACTGATAGACTTGCTTGTACACCTGATGTCTCTGTTTAATAGAGCATCAACACTTTAGAAAAATGCATGTAATATACAATACATGGTTGTTATCAATTTACACAATACAGTTTATGCGGTTGGTACCTTGCAAATGTGATATACATAATGATGGATGATGTAAATGATATGAGTGTTATGATAGTATAATTGATCGTCAATGAATTGTAAGATGAATAGTCAGATGAATGTCAATGTCGTCTTGTCTTCACTTTCTATCGTCTCTGACTGAGCTGTGCTGTATGACTTTAGCTTAACCTCTAATTTATTTCTCTTGTGCAAAAAGAATTTGCGTTTGCACAAGTATATACGTGAATGTGATGAATGTTGACATTATGAATGTATCACAAGAAATGTTTCACAAATGATCGTTAAATTTGTAATTTCGATACATGTTTGCAATTTGCACACAATCACAGTTTATATTTCACACATTTCTATCAAAATAATTTACACCAATAACATCATTAACATTTTGTAGAATTTCCGAAGTTATGTGGGAAAATGGTAGATTAAAGTGCTTGAAGGTGGTTCAAGCCCCACAGTATCTTGGCTAATGGTAGATTAAAGCACTTCTGACACCAAATGGTATCCTGCCTGTCAACAACTCACTTGCGACAGGCATACAAGGATTCCCTACTTTTGCACCACACGAAAATGACAACTCATACTGTATGCAAAAGGATACATTTTATTTGGAGCGAATAGTACATGATCTCCACGAGCGGAATACCACATCGGTATTAAACATCATAGTATGTTATGAAGATGTAATGAGGAGATGATGTTGATGATAATAACGACTTAAGCTAAGCTTAAGTTCTAACTAATAATACTGTCCTTCTTAGCAACAAAGTATTCACAGCGGATATACAGTCAGTCGCCTGCGCCGTCGAGTCCAAGTCTGATCTCTCTCTCTCTCTCTCTGTCTCTCTCTGTGACGTGTTCAGCCACAAGCAATTAGCTCTCCGTGCATCCGCTAGTTTGCGTGCTTGGAGTTCCATCACGCTGGTCACTTGGTTAGAGTAACCAGTGTTGCATCGTCACTTCTCGTGATGCGGGTTTGCCAGTCTCTTGGGTAACCCCAGCTCACGTACACTCATTGACCTCCTTGTTGACACGAGAGTGTCCCGTTAGAGAACTATTTATAGTGTTTGTATCCCTTCTGTCTGGTTTCCTAGATCGCTATGTTACTTTCCTCTTCTCTAGCTCCATTTATAATCTTCGTAGCTCTTTGACAGAGAGAGAGAGAGAGAGAGAGAGAGCGAGAGAGAGTGAGAGAGAGTGAGACAGAGAGAGAGAGAGAGAGTGAGAGAGAGAAAGAGAGAGAGAGAGCGAGAGAGATAGAGAGAGAGAAAGAGAGAAAGAGAAAGAGAGAGACAGAGAGAGAGAGAGAGAGAGAGAGGGAGAGGGAGAGAGAGAGTAGTCACAGTCACAGCACCTGCCACAACATATCATCTAGACCAGTGGTTCTCAAACGGTGGGGGAATTCCTCCCCCCCCCCCCCAGGAAGGAATGTTAGGGTTTCCAGGGGGGGGGGGGGGGTGGGGAATGAAGCTATTTCAAGATCGCGTTAATACAAGAAACGATTACTAGATATTGGTTTTCCCTTCATACTTTACAGGTATGTACGTCTCATCCATCTAAAATTCATTTTATAAAGTAAGTAGACCAACAAATCATGTTTTATCTGGATGTCTAGACTTGTTTTAGTATATGCGATTAAATTTACCTTCCAGTTTTACGTATACTGTGTAAAGGGGGGGGGGGGAGATTTAGATAGGAAATATTAAAGAGGGGGAATGACGTTCTAAAAATACGGTGAAGGGGGGCACGGGCCAATTTTTTTATAGGCTAGCAAGTCTTCCAGTAACAAATGTTTATACAAGATGGACACTTCTAGGCTAGCAAGTCTTCCAGTAACAAATGTTTATACAAGATGGCCACGTCTAGGCTAGCAAGTCTTCCAGTAACAAATGTTTATACCAGATGGACACGTCAAGGCTAGCAAGTCTTCCAGTAACAAATGTTTATACAAGATGGACACTTCTAGGCTAGCAAGTCTTCCATTAACAAATGTTTATACCAGACGTACACGTCTAGGCTAACAAGTCTTCCAGTAACACATGTTTATACAAGATGGACACTTCTAGGCTAGCAAGTCTTCCAGTAACACATGTTTATACAAGATGGACACGTCTAGGCTAGCAAGTATTCCAGTAACAAATGTTTATACAAGATGGCCACGTCTAGGCTAGCAAGTCTTCCAGTAACAAATGTTTATACAAGATGGTCACGTCTAGGCTAGCAAGTCTTCCAGTAACAAATATTTATACAAGATGGACACTTCTAGGCTAGCAAGTCTTCCATTAACAAATGTTTATACAAGATGGACACGTCTGGCTAGCAAGTCTTCCAGTAACACATGTTTATACAAGATGGACACGTCTAGGCTAGCAAGTCTTCCAGTAACAAATGTTTATACAAGATGGATACGTCTAGGCTAGCAAGTCTTCTAGTAACAAATGTTTATACAAGATGGACACGTCTAGGCTAGCACGTCTTCCAGTAACACATGTTTATACAAGATTGACACGTCTAGGCTAGCAAGTCTTCCAGTAACACATGTTTATACAAGATGGACACGTCTAGGCTAGCAAGTCTTCCAGTAACACATGTTTATACAAGATGGACACTTCTAGGCTAGCAAGTCTTCCAGTAACACATGTTTATACAAGATGGACACGTCTAGGCTAGCAAGACTTCCAGTAACACATGTTTATACAAGATGGACACGTCTAGGCTAGCAAGTCTTCCAGTAACAAATGTTTATACAAGATGGACACTTCTAGGCTAGCACGTCTTCCAGTAACACATGTTTATACAAGATGGACACGTCTAGGCTAGCAAGTCTTCCAGTAACAAATGTTTCTACAAGATGGACACGTCTGGGCTAGCAAGTCTTCCAGTAACACATGTTTATACAAGATGGACACGTCTAGGCTAGCAAGTCTTCCATTAACAAATGTTTATACAAGATGGACACGTCTGGGCTAGCAAGTCTTCCAGTAACACATGTTTATACAAGATGGACACGTCTAGGCTAGCAAGTCTTCCAGTAACAAATGTTTATACAAGATGGACACGTCTAGGCTAGCAAGTCTTCCAGTAACAAATGTTCATACAAGATGGACACGTCAAGGCTAGCAAGTCTTCCAGTAACAAATGTTTATACAAGACGGACACGTCTAGGCTAGCAAGTCTTCCAGTAACAAATGTTTATACAAGATGGACACGTCTAGGCTAGCAAGTCTTCCAGTAACAAATGTTTATACAAGATGGACATGTCTAGGCTAGCAAGTCTTCCAGTAACACATGTTTATACAAGATGGACACGTCTAGGCTAGCAAGTATTCCAGTAACAAATGTTTATACAAGATGGCCACGTCTAGGCTAGCAAGTCTTCCAGTAACAAATGTTTATACAAGATGGACACGTCTAGGCTAGCAAGTCTTCCAGTAACAAATATTTATACAAGATGGACACTTCTAGGCTAGCAAGTCTTCCATTAACAAATGTTTATACAAGATGGACACGTCTGGGTTAGCAAGTCTTCCAGTAACACATGTTTATACAAGATGGACCACGTCCTAGGCTAGCAAGTCTTCCAGTAACAAATGTTTATACAAGATGGATACGTCTAGGCTAGCAAGTCTTCCATTAACAAATGTTTATACAAGATGGACACGTCTGGGCTAGCAAGTCTTCCAGTAACACATGTTTATACAAGATGGACACGTCTAGGCTAGCAAGTCTTCCAGTAACAAATGTTTATACAAGATGGACACGTCTAGGCTAGCAAGTCTTCCATTAACAAATGTTTATACAAGATGGACAAGTCTAGGCTAGGCAAGTCCTTCCAGTAACAAATGTTTATACAAGATGGGACACGTCTAGGCTAGCAAGTCTTCCAGTAACAAATGTTTATACAAGATGGACACTTCTAGGCTAGCAGTCTTCCCAGTAACACATGTTTATACAAGATGGACACGTCTAAGGCTAGCAAGTCTTCCAGTAACACATGTTTATACTAAGATGGACACTTCTAGGCTAGCAAGTCTTCCAGTAACACATGTTTATACAACGATGGACACGTCTAGGCTTAAGCAAGTCTTCCAGTAACACATGTTTAGTACAAGATGGAACGTCTAGGCTAGCAAGTCTTCCAGTAACAAATGTTTATACAAGATGGACACGTCTAGGCTAGCACGTCTTCCAGTAACACATGTTTATACAAGATGGACACGTCTAGGCTAGCACGTCTTCCAGTAACAAATGTTTATACAAGATGGACACGTCTAGGCTAGCACGTCTTCCATTAACAAATGTTTATACAAGATGGACACGTCTAGGCTAGCAAGTCTTCCAGTAAACAATGTTTATACAAGATGGACACGTCTAGGCTAGCAAGTCTTCCAGTAACAAATGTTTATACAAGATGGGACACGTCTAGGCTAGCAAGTCTTCCATTAACAAATGTTTATACAAGATGGACACGTCTAGGCTAGCAAGTCTTCCAGTAACAAATGTTTATACAAGATGGACACGTCTAGGCTAGCAAGTCTTCCAGTAACAAATGTTTATACAAGATGGACACGTCTAGGCTAGCAAGTCTTCCAGTAACACATGTTTATACAAGATGGACACGTCTAGGCTAGCAAGTCTTCCAGTAACAAATGTTTATACAAGATGGACACGTCTAGGCTAGCAGCTTCCAGTAACAATGTTTATACAAGATGGACACGTCTAGGCTAGCAAGTCTTCCAGTAACAATGTTTATACAAGATGGACACGTCTAGGCTAGCAAGTCTTCCAGTAACAAATGTTTATACAAGATGGACACGTCTAGGCTAGCAAGTCTTCCAGTAACAAATGTTTATACAAGATGGACACGTCTAGGCTAGCAAGTCTTCCAGTAACAAATGTTTATACAAGATGGACACTTCTAGGCTAGCAATCTTCCAGTAACACATGTTTATACAAGATGGACACGTCTAGGCTAGCAAGTCTTCCAGTAACACATGTTTATACAAGATGGACACGTCTAGGCTAGCAAGTCTTCCAGTAACAAATGTTTATACAAGATGGACACGTCTAGGCTAGCAAGTCTTCCAGTAACACATGTTTATACAAGATGGACACGTCTAGGCTAGCAAGTCTTCCAGTAACAAATGTTTATACAAGATGGACACGTTTACTGGCGTCAGCAAGTCTTCCAGTAACAAATGTTTATACAAGATGGACACGTCTAGGCTAGCAAGTCTTCCAGTAACAAATGTTTATACAAGATGGACACGTCTAGGCTAGCAAGTCTTCCAGTAACACATGTTTATACAAGATGGGACACGTCTAGGCTAGCAAGTCTTCCAGTAACAAATGTTTATACAAGATGGGACACGTCTGGGCTAGCAAGTCTTCCAGTAACACATGTTTATACAAGATGGGACACGTCTAGGCTAGCAAGTCTTCCAGTAACAAATGTTTATACAAGATGGACACTTCTAGGCTAGCAAGTCTTCCAGTAACAAATGTTTATACAAGATGGACAAGTCTAGGCTAGCAAGTCTTCCAGTAACACATGTTTATACAAGATGGACACGTCTAGGCTAGCAAGTCTTCCAGTAACAAATGTTTATACAAGATGGACACTTCTAGGCTAGCACGTCTTCCAGTAACACATGTTTATACAAGATGGACACGTCTAAGGCTAGCAAGTCTTCCAGTAACACATGTTTATACAAGATGGACACGTCTAGGTCTAGCAAAGTCTTCCAGTAACAAATGTTTATACAAGATGGACACGTCTAGGGCTAGCAAGTCTTCCAGTAACAAATGTTTTATACAAGATGGACACGTCTAGGCTAGCAAGTCTTCCAGTAACAAATGTTTATACAAGATGGACACTTCTAGGCTAGCAAGTCTTCCAGTAACACATGTTTATACAAGATGGACACGTCTAGGCTAGCAAGTCTTCCAGTAACAAATGTTTATACAAGATGGACAACGTCTAGGCTAGCAAGTCTTCCAGTAACAAATGTTTATACAAGATGGACACGTCTAGGCTAGCAAGTCTTCCAGTAAAACATGTTTATACACAGATGGGACAACGTCTAGGCTAGCAAGTCCTTCCAGTAACCACATGTTTATACAAGATGTACACTTCTAGGCTAGCAAGTCTTCCAGTAACACATGTTTATACAAGATGGACACGTCTAGGGCTAGCAAGTCTTCCAGTAACAAATGTTTATACAAGATGGACACGTCTAGGCTAGCAAGTCTTCCAGTAACAAATGTTTATACAAGATGGACACGTCTAGGCTAGCAAGTCCTTCCAGTACCAATGTTTATACAAGATGGACACGTCTAGGCTAGCAAGTCTTCCAGTAACAAATGTTTATACAAGATGGACACGCTCTAGGCTAGCAAGTCTTCCAGTAACAAATGTTATACAAGATGGACACGTCTAGGCTAGCAAGTCGTCCAGTAACAAATGTTTATACAAGATGGACACGTCTAGGCTAGCAAGTCTTCCAGTAACAAATGTTTATACAAGATGGACACGTCTAGGCTAGCAACGTCTTCCAGTAACAAATGTTATACAAGATGGGACACGTCTAGGCTAGCAAGTCTTCCAGTAACAAATGTTTTATACAAGATGGACACTTCTAGGCTAGCAAGTCTTCCAGTAACACAATGTTTATACAAGATGGACACGTCTAGGTTAGCAAGTCTCCAGTTAACAACACATGTTTATACAAGATGGACACGTCTAGGCTAGGCAAGTCTTCAGTAACAAATGGTTTATACAAGATGAGGACACTTCTAACAAGTATACAAGATGGCAGTCTAGGCTAGCAAGTCTTCCAGTAACAACATGTTTATACCAAGATGGACACGTCATAGGCTAGCAAGTCCTTCCAGTAACACTATGTTTAGGTACAGGATGGACACTTCTAGGCTAGCAAAGTCTTCCAAGTAACACATGTATAACACGAGTGGACAGCTCTAGGGTTAGCAAAGTCTTCCAGTAACACATGTTTGTAACAAGATGGACACGTCTAGGCTAGCAAGTCCTTCCAGTTACAAATGTTTATACAAGATGGATCCGTCTAGGCTAGGAAGCTCTTCCTAGTAACACATGTTTATACAAGATGGACACGTCTAGGCTAGCACGTCTTCATTAACAAATGTTTATACAAGATGACACGTCTAGGCTAGCAAGTCTTCCAGTACACATGTTTATACAAGATGGACACGTCTAGGCTAGCAAAGTCTTCCATTAACAAATGTTATACAAGATGGAACACGTCTATGGCTAGCAAGTCTTCCAGTAACAATGTTTATACAAGATGGACACGTCTAGGCTAGCAAGTCTTCCAGTAACAAATGTTTATACAAGATGGACACGTCTAGGCTAGCAAGTCTTCCAGTAACAAATGTTTATACAAGATGGACACGTCTAGGCTAGCAAGTCTTCCAGTAACACATGTTTATACAAGATGGACACGTCCTAGGCTAGCAAGTCTTCAGTAACAAATGTTTATACAAGATGGACACGTCTAGGCTAGCAAGTCTTCCAGTAACAATGTTTATACAAGATGGACACGTCTAGGCTAGCCCGTCTTCCAGTAACAACATGTTTATACAAGATGGACACGTCTAGGTTAGCAAGTCTTCCAGTAACAAAATGTTTATACAAGATGGACACTTCTAGGCTAGCAAGTCTTCCAGTAACAAATGTTTATACAAGATGGACACGGTCTGGCTAGCAGATCCTTCCAGTAACACATGTTTATAACAAGATGGACACGTCCTAGGCTAGCAAGTCTTCCAGTAACAAATGTTTATACAAGATGGACACCGTCTAGGTAGCAAGTCTTCAGTAACAAATGTTTATACAAGATGGACACGTCTAGGCTAGCAAGTCTTCCAGTAACAAATGTTTATACAAGATGGACACGTCTAGGCTAGCAAGTACTTCCAGTAACAAATGTTTATACAAGATGGACACTTCTAGGCTAGCAAGTCTTCCAGTAACAAATGTTTATACAAGATGGACACGTCTAGGCTAGCAAGTCTTCCAGTAACAAATGTTTATACAAGATGGACACGTCTAGGCTAGCAAGTCTTCAGTAACACATGTTTATACAAGATGGACACGTCTAGGCTAGCAAGTATTCCAGTAACAAATGTTTATACAAGATGGACACGTCTAGGCTAGCAAGTCTTCCAGTAACAAATGTTTATACAAGATGGACACGTCTAGGCTAGCAAGTCTTCCAGTAACAAATAGTTTATACAAGATGGACACTTCTAGGCTAGCAAGTCTTCCAGTAACAAATGTTTATAACAAGATGGACACGTCTAGGCTAGCAAGTCTTCCAGTAACACATGTTTATACAAGATGGACACGTCTAGGCTAGCAAGTCTTCCAGTAACAAATGTTATACAGATGGACACGTCTAGGCTAGCAAGTCTTCCTAGTAACAAATGTTTATACAAGATGGACACGTCTAGGCTAGCACGTCTTCCAGTAACACATGTTTATACAAGATGGACACGTCTAGGGCTAGCAAGTCTTCCAGTAACACATGTTTATACAAGATGGACACGTCTAGGCTAGCAAGTCTTCCAGTAACAAATGTTTATACAAGATGGACACGTCTAGGCTAGCAAGTCTTCCAGTAACACATGTTTATACAAGATGGACACGTCTAGGCTAGCAAGTCTTCCAGTAACACATGTTTATATAAGATGGACACGTCTAGGCTAGCAAGTCTTCCAGTAACAAATGTTTATACAAGATGGACACGTCTAGGCTAGCAAGTCTTCCAGTAACAAATGTTTATACAAGATGGACAAGTCTAGGCTAGCAAGTCTTCCAGTAACACATGTTTATACAAGATGGACACGTCTAGGCTAGCAAGTCTTCCAGTAACAAATGTTTATACAAGATGGACACGTCTAGGCTAGCAAGTCTTCCAGTAACAATGTTTATACAAGATGGACACGTCTAGGCTAGCAAGTCTTCCAGTAACAAATGTTTATACAAGATGGACACTTCTAGGCTAGCAAGTCTTCAGTAACAAATGTTTATACAAGATGGACACGTCTAGGCTAGCAAGTCTTCCAGTAACACATGTTTATACAAGATGGACACGTCTAGGCTAGCAAGTCTTCCAGTAACAAATGTTTATACAAGATGGACACGTCTAGGCTAGCAAGTCTTCCAGTAACAAATGTTTATACAAGATGGACACGTCTAGGCTAGCACGTCTTCCAGTAACAAATGTTTATACAAGATGGACACGTCTAGGCTAGCAAGTCTTCCAGTAACACATGTTTATACAAGATGGACACGTCTAGGCTAGCAAGTCTTCCAGTAACAAATGTTTATACAAGATGGACACGTCTAGGCTAGCAAGTCTTCCAGTAACAAATGTTTATACAAGATGGACACGTCTAGGCTAGCAAGTCTTCCAGTAACAATGTTTATACAAGATGGACACGTCTAGGCTAGCAAGTCTTCCAGTAACAAATGTTTATACAAGATGGACACGTCTAGGCTAGCAAGTCTTCCAGTAACACATGTTTATACAAGATGGACACGTCTAGGCTAGCAAGTCTTCCAGTAACAAATGTTTATACAAGATGGACACGTCTAGGCTAGCAAGTCTTCCAGTAACACATGTTTATACAAGATGGACACGTCTAGGCTAGCAAGTCTTCCAGTAACACATGTTTATACAAGATGGACACGTCTAGGCTAGCAAGTCTTCCAGTAACAAATGTTTATACAAGATGGACCACGTCTAGGCTAGCAAGTCTTCCAGTAACACATGTTTATACAAGATGGACACGTCTAGGCTAGCACGTCTTCCAGTAACAAATGTTTATACAAGATGGACACGTCTAGGCTAGCAAGTCTTCCAGTAACAAATGTTTATACAAGATGGACACGTCTAGGCTAGCAAGTCTTCCAGTAACAAATGTTTATACAAGATGGACACGTCTAAGGCTAGCAATTCTTCCAGTAACACATGTTTATACAAGATGGACACGTCTAGGCTAGCAAGTCTTCCAGTAACAACATGTTTATACAAGATGGACACTTCTAGCTAGCAAGTCTTCCAGTAACACATGTTTATACAAGATGGACACGTCTAGGCTAGCAAGTCTTCCAGTAACACATGTTTATTACAAGATGGACAACGTCTAGGCTAGCAGTCTTCCAGTAACAAATGTTTTATACAGATGGACAGTCTGGCTAGCAAGTCTTCCAGTAACAATGTTTTACAAGATGGACACGTCAGGCTAGCAAAGTCTTCCATTAACAAATGTTTATACAAGATGGACAAGTCTAGGCTAGCAAGTCTTCAGTAACAACATGTTTATACAAGATGGACACGTCTAGGCTAGCAAGTCTTCCAGTAACAAATGTTATACAAGATGGACACGTCTAGGCTAGCAAGTCTTCCAGTAACACATGTTATACAAGATGGACACGTCTAGGCTAGCAAGTCTTCCAGTAACAAATGTTTATACAAGATGGACACGTCTAGGCTAGCAAGTCTTCCAGTAAAAATGTTTATACAAGATGGACAGTCTAGGCTAGCAAGTCTTCCAGTAACACATGTTTATAAAGATGGACACGTCTAGGCTAGCAAGTCTTCCAGTAACAAATGTTTATACAAGATGGCACGTCTAGGCTAGCAAGTCTTCCAGTAACAAATTTTTATACAAGATGGACACGTCTAGGCTAGCAAGTCTTCCAGTAACAAATTTTTATACAAGATGGACACTTCTAGGCTAGCAAGTCTTCCATAACAAATGTTTATACAAGATGGACACGTCTGGGCTAGCAAGTCTTCCAGTAACAATGTTTATACAAGATGGACACGTCTAGGCTAGCAAGTCTTCCAGTAACAAATGTTTATACAAGATGGAACGTCTAGGCTAGCAAGTTTTCCCAGTAACAAATGTTTATACAAGATGGACACGTCTAGGCTAGCAAGTCTTCCAGTAACAAATGTTTATACAAGATGGACACGTCTAGGCTAGCAAGTCTTCCAGTAACAAATGTTTATACAAGATGGACACGTCTAGGTAGCAAGTCTTCCAGTAACAAATGTTTATACAAGATGGACACGTCTAGGCTAGCAAGTCTTCCAGTAACAAATGTTTATACAAGATGGACACTTCTAGGCTAGAAAGTCTTCCAGTAACACATGTTTATACAAGATGGACACGTCTAGGCTAGCAAGTCTTCCAGTAACAAATGTTTATACAAGATAGATGTGTATAAGAGACAGTGTTTATACAAGATGGACACGTCTAGGCTAGCAAGACTTCCAGTAACACATGTTTATACAAGATGGACACGTCTAGGCTAGCAAGTCTTCCAGTAACAAATGTTTATACAAGATGGAAAAGTCTAGGCTAGCAAGTCTTCCAGTAACAAATGTTTATACAAGATGGACACGTCTAGGCTAGCAAGTCTTCCAGTAACAAATGTTTATACAAGATGGACACTTCTAGGCTAGCAATTCTTCCAGTAACACATGTTTATACAAGATGGACACGTCTAGGCTAGCAAGTCTTCCAGTAACACATGTTTATACAAGATGGACACGTCTAGGCTAGCAAGTCTTCCAGTAACACAATGTTTATACAAGATGGACACGTCTAGGCTAGCAAGTCTTCCAGTAACACATGTTTATACAAGATGGACACGTCTAGGCTAGCAAGTCTTCCAGTAACAAATGTTTATACAAGATGGACAAGTCTAGGCTAGCAAGTCTTCCAGTAACACATGTTTATACAAGATGGACACGTCTAGGCTAGCAAGTCTTCCAGTAACACATGTTTATACAAGATGGACACGTCTAGGCTAGCAAGTCTTCCAGTAACAAATGTTTATATAAGATGGACACGTCTAGGCTAGCAAGTCTTCCAGTAACACATGTTTATACAAGATGGACACGTCTAGGCTAGCAAGTCTTCCAGTAAGATGTGTATAAGAGACAGCGTCTAGGCTAGCAAGTCTTCCAGTAACACATGTTTATACAAGATGGACACGTCTAAGGCTAGCAAGTCTTCCAGTAACAAATGTTTATACAAGATGGACACGTCTAGGCTAGCAAGTCTTCCAGTAACAAATGTTTATACAAGATGGACACGTCTAGGCTAGCAAGTCTTCCAGTAACAAATGTTTATACAAGATGGACAAGTCTAGGCTAGCAAGTCTTCCAGTAACACATGTTTATACAAGATGGACACGTCTAGGCTAGCAAGTATTCCAGTAACAAATGTTTATACAAGATGGCCACGTCTAGGCTAGCAAGTCTTCCAGTAACAAATGTTATACAAGATGGACACGTCTAGGCTAGCAAGTCTTCCAGTAACAAATATTTATACAAGATGGACACTTCTAGGCTAGCAAGTCTTTCAGTAACAAATGTTTATACAAGATGGACACGTCTGGGCTAGCAAGTCTTCAGTAACAACATGTTTATACAAGATGGACACGTCTAGGCTAGCAAGTCTTCCAGTAACAAATGTTTATACAAGATGGACTACGTCTAAGGCTAGCAAGTCTTCCGAGTAACAAATGTTTATACAAGATGGACACGTCTAGGCTAGCAAGTCTTCCAGTAACACATGTTTATACAAGATTGACACGTCTAGGCTAGCAAGTCTTCCAGTAACACATGTTTATACAAGATGGACACGTCTAGGCTAGCAAGTCTTCCAGTAACAAATGTTTATACAAGATGGACACGTCTAGGCTAGCAAGTCTTCCAGTAACAAATGTTTATACAAGATGGACAAGTCTAGGCTAGCAAGTCTTCCAGTAACAAATGTTTATACAAGATGGACACGTCTAGGCTAGCAAGTCTTCCAGTAACAAATGTTTATACAAGATGGACACTTCTAGGCTAGCACTTCTTCCAGTAACACATGTTTATACAAGATGGACACGTCTAGGCTAGCAAGTCTTCCAGTAACACATGTTTATATAAGATGGACACTTCTAGGCTAGCAAGTCTTCCAGTAACACATGTTTATACACGATGGACACGTCTAGGTTAGCAAGTCTTCCAGTAACACATGTTTGTACAAGATGGACACGTCTAGGCTAGCAAGTCTTCCAGTAACAAATGTTTATACAAGATGGACACTTCTAGGCTAGCACGTCTTCCAGTAACACATGTTTATACAATATGGACACGTCTAGGCTAGCACGTCTTCCATTAACAAATGTTTAAACAAGATGGACACGTCTGGGCTAGCACGTCTTCCAGTAACACATGTTTATACAAGATGGACACGTCTAGGCTAGCAAGTCTTCCAGTAACAAATGTTTATACAAGATGGACACGTCTAGGCTAGCAAGTCTTCCAGTAACAAATGTTTATACAAGATGGACACGTCAAGGCTAGCAAGTCTTCCAGTAACAAATGTTTATACAAGATGGACACGTCTAGGCTAGCAAGTCTTCCAGTAACAAATGTTTATACAAGATGGACACGTCTAGGCTAGCAAGTCTTCCAGTAACAAATGTTTATACAAGATGGACAAGTCTAGGCTAGCAAGTCTTCCAGTAACACATGTTTATACAAGATGGACACGTCTAGGCTAGCAAGTATTCCAGTAACAAATGTTTATACAAGATGGCCACGTCTAGGCTAGCAAGTCTTCCAGTAACAAATGTTTATACAAGATGGACACGTCTAGGCTAGCAAGTCTTCCAGTAACAAATATTTATACAAGATGGACACTTCTAGGCTAGCAAGTCTTCCATTAACAAATGTTTATACAAGATGGACACGTCTGGGCTAGCAAGTCTTCCAGTAACACATGTTTATACAAGATGGACACGTCTAGGCTAGCAAGTCTTCCAGTAACAAATGTTTATACAAGATGGATACGTCTAGGCTAGCAAGTCTTCTAGTAACAAATGTTTATACAAGATGGACACGTCTAGGCTAGCACGTCTTCCAGTAACACATGTTTATACAAGATTGACACGTCTAGGCTAGCAAGTCTTCCAGTAACACATGTTTATACAAGATGGACACGTCTAGGCTAGCAAGTCTTCCATTAACAAATGTTTATACAAGATGGACACGTCTGGGCTAGCAAGTCTTCCAGTAACACATGTTTATACAAGATGGACACGTCTAGGCTAGCAAGTCTTCCAGTAACAAATGTTTATACAAGATGGACACATCTAGGCTAGCAAGTCTTTCAGTAACAAATGTTTATACAAGATGGACACGTCAAGGTTAGCAAGTCTTCCAGTAACAAATGTTTATACAAGATGGACACGTCTAGGCTAGCAAGTCTTCCAGTAACAAATGTTTATACAAGTTGGACACTTCTAGGCTAGCACGTCTTCCAGTAACACATGTTTATACAAGATGGACACGTCTAGGCTAGCAAGTCTTCCAGTAACAAATGTTTATACAAGATGGACACGTCTGGGCTAGCAGACCTTCCAGTAACACATGTTTATACAAGATGGACACGTCTAGGCTAGCAAGTCTTCCAGTAACAAATGTTTATACAAGATGGACACGTCAAGGCTAGCAAGTCTTCCAGTAACAAATGTTTATACAAGATGGACAAGTCTAGGCTAGCAAGTCTTCCAGTAACAAATGTTTATACAAGATGGACACGTCTAGGCTAGCAAGTCTTCCAGTAACAAATGTTTATACAAGATGGACACTTCTAGGCTAGCACTTCTTCCAGTAACACATTTTTATACAAGATGGACACGTCTAGGCTAGCAAGTCTTCCAGTAACACATGTTTATACAAGATGGACACGTCTAGGCTAGCAAGTCTTCCATTAACAAATGTTTATACAAGATGGACACGTCTGGGCTAGCAAGTCTTCCAGTAACACATGTTTATACAAGATGGACACGTCTAGGCTAGCAATTCTCCCAGTAACAAATGTTTATACAAGATGGACACTTCTAGGCTAGCAAGTCTTCCAGTAACACATGTTTATACAAGATGGACACGTCTAGGCTAGCAAGTCTTCCAGTAACAAATGTTTATACAAGATGGACACGTCTAGGCTAGCAAGTCTTCCAGTAACACATGTTTATACAAGATGGACACGTCTAGGCTAGCAAGTCTTCCAGTAACACATGTTTATATAAGATGGACACTTCTAGGCTAGCAAGTCTTCCAGTAACACATGTTTATACACGATGGACACGTCAAGGCTAGCAAGTCTTCCAGTAACACATGTTTATACAAGATGGACACGTCTAGGCTAGCAAGTCTTCCAGTAACACATGTTTATATAAGATGGACACGTCTAGGCTAGCAAGTCTTCCAGTAACAAATGTTTATACAAGATGGACACGTCAAGGCTAGCAAGTCTTCCAGTAACAAATGTTTATACAAGATGGACACGTCTAGGCTAGCAAGTCTTCCAGTAACAAATGTTTATACAAGATGGACACGTCTAGGCTAGCAAGTCTTCCAGTAACAAATGTTTATACAAGATGGACAAGTCTAGGCTAGCAAGTCTTCCAGTAACACATGTTTATACAAGATGGACACGTCTAGGCTAGCAAGTATTCCAGTAACAAATGTTTATACAAGATGGCCACGTCTAGGCTAGCAAGTCTTCCAGTAACAAATGTTTATACAAGATGGACACGTCTAGGCTAGCAAGTCTTCCAGTAACAAATATTTATACAAGATGGACACTTCTAGGCTAGCAAGTCTTCCATTAACAAATGTTTATACAAGATGGACACGTCTGGGCTAGCAAGTCTTCCAGTAACACATGTTTATACAAGATGGACACGTCTAGGCTAGCAAGTCTTCCAGTAACAAATGTTTATACAAGATGGATACGTCTAGGCTAGCAAGTCTTCTAGTAACAAATGTTTATACAAGGTGGACACGTCTAGGCTAGCAAGTCTTCCAGTAACAAATGTTTATACAAGATGGACACGTCTAGGCTAGCAAGTCTTCCAGTAACAAATGTTTATACAAGATGGACACGTCAAGGTTAGCAAGTCTTCCAGTAACAAATGTTTATACAAGATGGACACGTCTAGGCTAGCAAGTCTTCCAGTAACAAATGTTTATACAAGATGGACACTTCTAGGCTAGCACGTCTTCCAGTAACACATGTTTATACAAGATGGACACGTCTAGGCTAGCAGGTCTTCCAGTAACAAATGTTTATACAAGATGGACACGTCTGGGCTAGCAGACCTTCCAGTAACACATGTTTATACAAGATGGACACGTCTAGGCTAGCAAGTCTTCCAGTAACAAATGTTTATACAAGATGGACACCTCTAGGCTAGCAAGTCTTCCAGTAACAAATGTTTATACAAGATGGACAAGTCTAGGCTAGCAAGTCTTCCAGTAACAAATGTTTATACAAGATGGACACGTCTAGGCTAGCAAGTCTTCCAGTAACAAATGTTTATACAAGATGGACACTTCTAGGCTAGCACTTCTTCCAGTAACACATGTTTATACAAGATGGACACGTCTAGGCTAGCAAGTCTTCCAGTAACACATGTTTATACAAGATGGACACGTCTAGGCTAGCAAGTCTTCCAGTAACACATGTTTATATAAGATGGACACTTCTAGGCTAGCAAGTCTTCCAGTAACACATGTTTATACACGATGGACACGTCTAGGTTAGCAAGTCTTCCAGTAACACATGTTTGTACAAGATGGACACGTCTAGGCTAGCAAGTCTTCCAGTAACAAATGTTTATACAAGATGGACACTTCTAGGCTAGCACGTCTTCCAGTAACACATGTTTATACAATATGGACACGTCTAGGCTAGCACGTCTTCCATTAACAAATGTTTAAACAAGATGGACACGTCTGGGCTAGCACGTCTTCCAGTAACACATGTTTATACAAGATGGACACGTCTAGGCTAGCAAGTCTTCCATTAACAAATGTTTATACAAGATGGACACGTCTGGGCTAGCAAGTCTTCCAGTAACACATGTTTATACAAGATGGACACGTCTAGGCTAGCAATACTCCCAGTAACAAATGTTTATACAAGATGGACACTTCTAGGCTAGCAAGTCTTCCAGTAACACATGTTTATACAAGATGGACACGTCTAGGCTAGCACGTCTTCCAGTAACACATGTTTATACAAGATGGACACGTCTAGGCTAGCAAGTCTTCCAGTAACAAATGTTTATACAAGATGGACACGTCTAGGCTAGCAAGTCTTCCAGTAACAAATGTTTATACAAGATGGACACGTCAAGGCTAGCAAGTCTTCCAGTAACAAATGTTTATACAAGATGGACACGTCTAGGCTAGCAAGTCTTCCAGTAACAAATGTTTATACAAGATGGACACGTCTAGGCTAGCAAGTCTTCCAGTAACAAATGTTTATACAAGATGGACAAGTCTAGGCTAGCAAGTCTTCCAGTAACACATGTTTATACAAGATGGACACGTCTAGGCTAGCAAGTATTCCAGTAACAAATGTTTATACAAGATGGCCACGTCTAGGCTAGCAAGTCTTCCAGTAACAAATGTTTATACAAGATGGACACGTCTAGGCTAGCAAGTCTTCCAGTAACAAATATTTATACAAGATGGACACTTCTAGGCTAGCAAGTCTTCCATTAACAAATGTTTATACAAGATGGACACGTCTGGGCTAGCAAGTCTTCCAGTAACACATGTTTATACAAGATGGACACGTCTAGGCTAGCAAGTCTTCCAGTAACAAATGTTTATACAAGATGGATACGTCTAGGCTAGCAAGTCTTCTAGTAACAAATGTTTATACAAGATGGACACGTCTAGGCTAGCACGTCTTCCAGTAACACATGTTTATACAAGATTGACACGTCTAGGCTAGCAAGTCTTCCATTAACAAATGTTTATACAAGATGGACACGTCTAGGCTAGCAAGTCTTCCAGTAACAAATGTTTATACAAGATGGACACGTCAAGGTTAGCAAGTCTTCCAGTAACAAATGTTTATACAAGATGGACACGTCTAGGCTAGCAAGTCTTCCAGTAACAAATGTTTATACAAGATGGACACTTCTAGGCTAGCACGTCTTCCAGTAACACATGTTTATACAAGATGGACACGTCTAGGCTAGCAAGTCCTCCAGTAACAAATGTTTATACAAGATGGACACGTCTGGGCTAGCAGACCTTCCAGTAACACATGTTTATACAAGATGGACACGTCTAGGCTAGCAAGTCTTCCAGTAACAAATGTTTATACAAGATGGACACGTCTAGGCTAGCAAGTCTTCCAGTAACAAATGTTTATACAAGATGGACAAGTCTAGGCTAGCAAGTCTTCCAGTAACAAATGTTTATACAAGATGGACACGTCTAGGCTAGCAAGTCTTCCAGTAACAAATGTTTATACAAGATGGACACTTCTAGGCTAGCACTTCTTCCAGTAACACATGTTTATACAAGATGGACACGTCTAGGCTAGCAAGTCTTCCAGTAACACATGTTTATACAAGATGGACACGTCTAGGCTAGCAAGTCTTCCATTAACAAATGTTTATACAAGATGGACACGTCTGGGCTAGCAAGTCTTCCAGTAACACATGTTTATACAAGATGGACACGTCTAGGCTAGCAATTCTCCCAGTAACAAATGTTTATACAAGATGGACACTTCTAGGCTAGCAAGTCTTCCAGTAACACATGTTTATACAAGATGGACACGTCTAGGCTAGCAAGTCTTCCAGTAACAAATGTTTATACAAGATGGACACGTCTAGGCTAGCAAGTCTTCCAGTAACACATGTTTATACAAGATGGACACGTCTAGGCTAGCAAGTCTTCCAGTAACACATGTTTATATAAGATGGACACTTCTAGGCTAGCAAGTCTTCCAGTAACACATGTTTATACACGATGGACACGTCAAGGCTAGCAAGTCTTCCAGTAACACATGTTTATACAAGATGGACACGTCTAGGCTAGCAAGTCTTCCAGTAACACATGTTTATATAAGATGGACACGTCTAGGCTAGCAAGTCTTCCAGTAACAAATGTTTATACAAGATGGACACGTCAAGGCTAGCAAGTCTTCCAGTAACAAATGTTTATACAAGATGGACACGTCAAGGCTAGCAAGTCTTCCAGTAACAAATGTTTATACAAGATGGACACGTCAAGGCTAGCAAGTCTTCCAGTAACAAATGTTTATACAAGATGGACACGTCAAGGCTAGCAAGTCTTCCAGTAACAAATGTTTATACAAGATGGACACGTCTAGGCTAGCAAGTCTTCCAGTAACAAATGTTTATACAAGATGGACAAGTCTAGGCTAGCAAGTCTTCCAGTAACACATGTTTATACAAGATGGACACGTCTAGGCTAGCAAGTATTCCAGTAACAAATGTTTATACAAGATGGCCACGTCTAGGCTAGCAAGTCTTCCAGTAACAAATGTTTATACAAGATGGACACGTCTAGGCTAGCAAGTCTTCCAGTAACAAATATTTATACAAGATGGACACTTCTAGGCTAGCAAGTCTTCCATTAACAAATGTTTATACAAGATGGACACGTCTGGGCTAGCAAGTCTTCCAGTAACACATGTTTATACAAGATGGACACGTCTAGGCTAGCAAGTCTTCCAGTAACAAATGTTTATACAAGATGGATACGTCTAGGCTAGCAAGTCTTCTAGTAACAAATGTTTATACAAGATGGACACGTCTAGGCTAGCAAGTCTTCCAGTAACAAATGTTTATACAAGATGGACACGTCTAGGCTAGCAAGTCTTCCAGTAACAAATGTTTATACAAGATGGACACGTCAAGGTTAGCAAGTCTTCCAGTAACAAATGTTTATACAAGATGGACACGTCTAGGCTAGCAAGTCTTCCAGTAACAAATGTTTATACAAGATGGACACTTCTAGGCTAGCACGTCTTCCAGTAACACATGTTTATACAAGATGGACACGTCTAGGCTAGCAAGTCTTCCAGTAACAAATGTTTATACAAGATGGACACGTCTGGGCTAGCAGACCTTCCAGTAACACATGTTTATACAAGATGGACACGTCTAGGCTAGCAAGTCTTCCAGTAACAAATGTTTATACAAGATGGACACGTCTAGGCTAGCAAGTCTTCCAGTAACAAATGTTTATACAAGATGGACAAGTCTAGGCTAGCAAGTCTTCCAGTAACAAATGTTTATACAAGATGGACACGTCTAGGCTAGCAAGTCTTCCAGTAACAAATGTTTATACAAGATGGACACTTCTAGGCTAGCACTTCTTCCAGTAACACATGTTTATACAAGATGGACACGTCTAGGCTAGCAAGTCTTCCAGTAACACATGTTTATACAAGATGGACACGTCTAGGCTAGCAAGTCTTCCAGTAACACATGTTTATATAAGATGGACACTTCTAGGCTAGCAAGTCTTCCAGTAACACATGTTTATACACGATGGACACGTCTAGGTTAGCAAGTCTTCCAGTAACACATGTTTGTACAAGATGGACACGTCTAGGCTAGCAAGTCTTCCAGTAACAAATGTTTATACAAGATGGACACTTCTAGGCTAGCACGTCTTCCAGTAACACATGTTTATACAATATGGACACGTCTAGGCTAGCACGTCTTCCATTAACAAATGTTCAAACAAGATGGACACGTCTGGGCTAGCACGTCTTCCAGTAACACATGTTTATACAAGATGGACACGTCTAGGCTAGCAAGTCTTCCATTAACAAATGTTTATACAAGATGGACACGTCTGGGCTAGCAAGTCTTCCAGTAACACATGTTTATACAAGATGGACACGTCTAGGCTAGCAATTCTCCCAGTAACAAATGTTTATACAAGATGGACACTTCTAGGCTAGCAAGTCTTCCAGTAACACATGTTTATACAAGATGGACACGTCTAGGCTAGCAAGTCTTCCAGTAACAAATGTTTATACAAGATGGACACGTCTAGGCCAGCAAGTCTTCCAGTAACAAATGTTTATACAAGATTGACACTTCTAGGCTAGCAAGTATGTTTTTTTCGTCTTGTACTTGTTTATTCTCTTGATCTTCTTGTTCGTTTTCGTTTGTCTTTTGATCTTCTGGAATGTCTGTGGTACTTTCTTTCTTTTCCGTTATGGATTTAGTTGCTGAAAGATCGTCTGTGACAGTGTCTAAACTGTCTAGTGACTGCAGTAGTCTTCTGTCTGCACGTTTTCTCTTCTTCGGATTGCTGACGATTTGAAAATCGCCGGTCTTAATATTTCGTTTGTTTTCTTGTGTGTTTCTTTCTTGATGTGTGTTATTTGACTATTGAAAGTTGGTGTCACTTCTTTTTTTTATGTGGAGGAAATTCTCGCACGAGAGGGGAGAAATCTTCATGACTTTGTACATCAATTCCTGCTGCTGTTGGTGTTATCGGTGATCGTCTGCTAGGACATTTATTTGCCCAGTGGTTATCTTGACCACACGTAGGGCGATTGGTCATTCTCCCCGGCATCTTAATCAATACTCTGTGATTATTGTTAGTAACGCCAGATGTGTAGATTCATATGTAATGGGGCATTTCCTTTTTGGGTTGCAGAGTGCACCTCACTTACCATCCCCATTGTTCAGCCTGAAGACCTCAGCTTTATCCTCCCTTGTAACACAGTGCAACAGTTTTCTGTAAACTCCTTCAGGAGTAATCGTGACAGGCAAACAGTGTATGGTCAGCCTGTCTCTTTCTTTCTCTAGATTGTCTAGAGATATGTCTGTCCCTAAGCATTTTAAAGAGAACATTTTACCATGTAACTTGTCATACACGGCATTGTGCGTCTCTGTTGACAGGTGAAATTACCACCTATTGTAAACCTTGAACCTATTACAGAGTGATGATTCCCTCAGAAGGCACACCCCCAGGATAATTTAAGACACTAACAATAACAGCTGGTTTCGATGCCGCGTCAGCCCCAGGATCAGTAAAAGAGCAAACTACAGTACCAGACTGGTGAAGTTGCTTTAACTTGGTAGTGGTCCCTTGGAACGACAAATGTAGTGATATTTGAATTCATTTCAGTAATTTGTTGTTTTTGGTAATAATAATTCCAAAGAAAAACTCACAGTATCTGTTAGAATATCAATTCACAGGTCCGCATGGTCAAATGGGTAAGAACACATGTTCTTAAACATCCGTTGTGCTGATGCCGAGGTAAGCGGTTCAACCCCTACACCGGACAGCTGGACTAAAATGTTAACCTGTTGTCAGTGACTTTGGGACATAAATTACAAGTACCTCTGAAGTCAGAGTGGGTTCGCCTGATGACGAGGGACACTGCTATTAGGGAAGCTAATTCACACGCAACATCAAGACCATTACTTCTATAAATAGTGTGTGTGCACTACGCTTGATTTCAAAGAGAGCGAACGCCAAAAAACAAAAAAATCAATCCTAAAGAAAAACGCACAGTAAGTCCTTGAACATTTAGTTGAAAAATAATGCATAGTCTTATTTTTAAATAGCGTCAATTGACACGTCAGAAAATATGCTTCCAACAATGCGAATTGTGTGTCAACTCTGTATCGAGAGTATATGAACCATGGTTGTGACAGTTAGTCAGTTGCATATCCTCTATAGGACATTGCTGTCAACACCAGAATTTTTGTTATTATTGCTGTTGTGATCTCTTGGCAAGTTTACGTTCAGTAGTTTGCCATTGCTTTCTAATCAAACGGCACCCATACCATTTTCGTAAAAAAAGAAACGCAAGGCGGTCTGCTGCCAAAACGCCCGCAGCTGTATGTCTAACGCGAGTTTCCGGGATTACATATTGCGGTCCTTGAACCCTTCGTCATGGAGCCGGCTGGTAGTGACAGTGCACTTGAGATTTGCGCTCTTATTTGAAAGCGATTGTTGTCCAAAGTGGGTTATCTTTTATCAGAAGAAGCCTTTACTCACACAGGGTATTAATTTGAGGGTGGTTGTAGCCTTTTAAATGCCAGTCAAAAAAAAAG
Organism: Cepaea nemoralis; assembly: GCA_014155875.1. Taxonomy (NCBI): domain Eukaryota; kingdom Metazoa; phylum Mollusca; class Gastropoda; order Stylommatophora; family Helicidae; genus Cepaea; species Cepaea nemoralis. Next base: position 5,034 of record JACEFZ010002482.1, on the reverse strand, counting down.
GACATTCCGAATAGATTAGCTTAGCGATGCCATTACAAAGGATATTTAATGTAATATCAAGGAGAAATAGAAAGAAGGCGTCGAATGATTCTCCACATGTAAAATAAAGCCATCACTTTTACATAATCTTAGAAACTAACTTAAAATTATATCCAGTTTTTTATGCTGCCTTCATCCATTGTTAATTTCTATAAAAATTCTACAAAATATAAGACATATACTACAAATATTAGTTTAAGTAACGTCCATTTGATATTTTTTTCCCCACTCGCTCGATTTTGAACGCAAGCATAGTCCATCCACACTACTTCCAGTAGTGCTGGACTGAATTTTGCGCGTGGACTAGCTTTTCCTATTACCATTATGCGCTCTTATCCATTCAGCCATGTTGACCTCATCTCCCTTGAAATAAGTGTTATGTTTTTATGTCCCTTTCTAATATTAGAAATAGACGTGTTTCATTTAAAGTGGTATTATTTCGTGCAAAACAGTTGTATTTTCAAAGTGCGTTTTTTTTAAAAACATTTACGATGTAGGCGGTCTGCTGCCAAATTGCCCGTAGCTGTATTTCGAACGCGGGTTTGCGGGATTACGAACTGCATTTTCGCCACTGAGCAATCTGGTTTGACAATGCACATGGGATTTGTGCTCTTATTTGCAGGTGATTGCTGTCCAAAAGCGGTTCTCCTTTATCAGGAGAAGCCTGTACTCACGCAGGGTAGTAATTTGAGGGTGGTTGTGGCCTTTTACATTTTGTTTTGTTTTGTTCTTGACAGAGAAAATCTTTAATCCAGATCTACACATAGTGAAAACAATCAAAATTACCGCCACAAAATTAATGTAACTGATGTGTTTGAATAATCTGTAACCGAGAAAATCTTTAATCCAGTTTGTAGTGAGCTCTCGTGACCACAGAGGGAAAATTTAATCGAAAAGGACAGTTGTCCAATGCGGTAATGGGAAGTAATATTAGCCAAAAGGCCGAGGATTGGTTTTTCAAACATGTATTTTATACAAAGCAATGTACATATATTTCCAAGGTGATGCGTGTTTCTTTTTTGTGTAAATCTTGGAGCGTTGCCGTTTGTTAGTGTTAAGTGTTATACCACATGAAACAAATACATACAAATACATTTATGATAATACGACATTTATGGCATAGTTCAAATGCCAGTCAAAAACATTACACCACAATCCAACAACCTAGCAATGCCATTAAAACGATATTTTATGTCATATCAATGAGAAATAGAAAGATGGCTTTTAACATTTTCACACATGTAAAATAAAGCCATTACTTTTACATAATCTTAGAAGATAATTAAATTATTCTCCAACGTTTTATGCAGCATGTAATCGTTGTTAATTTCTATAGAAACTTTACAAACACATAAAGAGAAAACTACAGTTATTTAAATCAAATAGTACATTTATCTTACTTTAAAGTAATGTCCCTTGAAAATATGTTTCACCTCTCGCTCGCTTTTCAACGCAAGCGTACTCCATACACAATACTTCTAGTAGTGATGGACAGAATTTTGCGTATGGACTAGCTTTCCATTATTACCTATGTCCCTCGCCATCATGCAAACCCACTCCGACTTCAGAGGTACTTGTAATTTACGTCCCCAAGTCACGGACGAGAGGTCAACATTATAGTGCAACTGTCCAGTGTAGGGGATGAAGCCCTTACCTCGGTATCAGCACACCGGATGTTTAAGAACACGCGTTCTTATCCATTCAGCCCTGCTGACCTCATGACCCTTGAAATAAATGTTATGTTGTTATGTCCCTTTCCACTATTACTATTGTGGATGAGTTCCTTTTAAAGTGTATATATATGTTTTTTACAAAACAGTATAATTTCTTTACCTACAAAACAGTGTATATTTTCAAAGTGCGTTGTGCTTTGTTTTACATGTTGCGACACTGACGGATACCCACGCTTTACTACGAACAACATAGAGACGATGCTCTTTTTTTTTTTTTTGCATATCCTTTACAGGACATCGCTGTCAACACCAGCATCTTTCAGCTGTATGTTGATTTCTTGGCAAGATTACGCTCAGTAGTTTGCCATTGATTTTGAGCGGTTGGCTCACATACCCGTAAGTTACCGATGCGATTCGAACCACTGCTGATTCTTACCGTCATCACGTTACCGACGAGAGTATACGAGATTACGGAGAAAAGTCATAACCTCTAAGCCACGAAGCCGGCCAGATGATACTCTAGTTAGTTGAATAACTAATTAGCCTGACTGAGGGTTGAGTAGTCATTAATTTGATGCATGTGGACCAATGTTTGGAGCCGAATACTCTCACCGATCGCTCTTCCTTTCAGGGGTTGCCTGTTGAGGAACTAGCCTACTACAATGGTTGTTTGCCTGAAACCACTTCGTGTACCATGGTGAATGGTCGAGACACTTACTTCCTACGCCTGACGAAAACACATCATGCGAACGGGTGAATCATCCTGACTGAATGATACTCACCAAGTTGATTCCAGTGCCCTGAAACTGCACATGTGGGACATAATGGTTTGTTTCTTTTCTGACAGTTTGAAGATGCTCTATTTCAGCAATGATATGTTCATCAACCTGAGCAATCACGCATGAGTGTAAGAGACAATTGACAGTATACCGAAAGATGTTGCTATGTTTGCCCAGTGAGATGTACCAAGGTGGGGTAATCTCAGCTCTGGGAGCTCATCAAGTCCAAGTCTATTGTTGATCCGCCTAAACGTCGGAAACTCTAAGCAGAGATTAGCACATAACCTTGTGCAGTACCTACGTCAGCAATAGTGGCAGGTCAGGATGAGACCTACACCAGCTTACGTATTTTGACTACAGGTTTATTGCAGGTATATAGGACAACTCATTATTGTCCAAAAGAACATCGTTGCTGTGAACTATGAAATAGGTGTTTGCTCCAAAGAGCAAAAGAACTGTGTTAAGATATTCGGTCACCAGGGTTCAGCGAGTTTATCTTGTGTGCCTTGACTCCGAGGGAGTCTAACTACCAGTGACTGTGCAGAGTTGTGACATTATCTGCCCGAATATATGTTTTTCTCATATGACTCTTGTGAACTGGCAGCAGAACTATACTATTACCCAACCAGGGGTACGTGATATTATTCAGGGACCATTAGATTGGTCATTGGCTACAGACATTTATTGAAGTCGAGAGTAACTGGGGTCACCTCAAGGAGGAGGGTCTCCCAGCCAGGCTGTCTACAGACATTTATTGAAGTCGAGAGTAACTGGGGCCATCTCAAGTAGGAGGGTCTCCCAGCCAGGCTGTCTACAGACATTTATTGAAGTCGTTAGTAACTGGGGCCATCTCAAGTAGGAGGCTCTCCCAGCCAGGCTGTCTACAGACATTTATTGAAGTCGTTAGTAACTGGGGCCATCTCAAGTAGGAGGGTCTCCCAGCAAGGCTGTCTATAGAGAACTGTTTAGTGCCTTTAACAGTGACTCATTAGGAAGTGATAGAGTTGCAGTTCACCCAGTCGATTGAGGTCCAAGTGGTTAACTCCTCTTGCTGTCGATCCAAGCTCTGGGGACGGAGTGGTCTCCAAGGTTCTAGTCATCTCACTGGAGGGAAGCCGGGTGAGTGGCGGACCGACTGGACGGAACATCTGCATCCAATCTACTTCTCAGCCTAATGATGACTTTAGCAATATCCCTGATTCTTTCTCTACTCTATCCTCTACTTTTGCAAATAGAATTATTCTTTCAGGGTGTTCAATTAATTTCTATATTCTCAAGGGTAGAATAAACTTTGTGTATGTTGACTTACTCTTTGTACAATTATTGAGGGTGGTCTCGGACGATGCCTCAGTGTTCATTGTCCCAAGGGAGAAGGTAGATAGTGAGGGTCTAGAATCTGGAGGGGCTTGTAGACATAATTAACCAATACGAGGTCAACAGCTAAACAGTGTATCTATCTGTCCAGCCCCTGGGGTCAGAATACACGGGAGTGCTAGAGACACCTTGGGTGTGGTTAACTCTCAATACCCGAGGCGACCTTGTCACACCATGCTTCTTTTGCCTCCTTACATAATATTCTGACTTTTCTGTAAATTTCTTCATATTTGGCAGAATTATTTTTGTTTAGTCTTCTTGTTTCCATTAGGTGTACAATTTCTTCTGTCATCCATTTCTTACGACCCACCTTCTTTAAATTTCGAATAGTTGTTTCAGCAGCCAAACTGATTGAATTCTTCAACATTTCCCATTGATCATCCACATCCTAGAATAATATCTCTAAATCAGACAATATATCAAATCAGTTATGTACTTCTATGTTGAATTTGTTTTGTATTTCCTTGTCATTACTCAATGTACACAAATCATATTTAGTGTTTCCTGTTATATACTTGACTTTCTTCAACTTTATCCTCAGAGTTCCTGTAAGTAGTTTGTGGTCACTATAACAATCAGCACTGCGAACTGTTTTTGCTATTGTTAGTGCGTTTCTAAATCTTCTGCTAATCAGAATGTAGTCAATCTGGTTTCTGATCCTGCTATCAGGACTCCACCATGTCCATAATCTTCTAGGGTGTTGCTTAAACCAGCGGTTTCCTACAATCATTTCCTGTTCTTTTGCCCACCATACGAGTCGGTATTCTCTTTCATTTCTCTCTCCTAAACCATAGTTTCCTTCTGTGTATCTATCACTTTGATTTCCTACTTTTACATTTAAGTCCCCTATTATGATGTTTATTTCTGAATTTTTACATTTCTTTAAGGCAGACTCTATGTCATTATAAAATTCCTCTACTCTATCTTCACTGGATTCTCCTGTTGGGACATATACTTGAATAACATTTATGCTAAAAGGTTTGCCACTCAATTTAACAAGCAGAACTCTGACCAACACGCCCCAATATCCTTGAACAGATGTTGATGTTTTCCGGTCCAAAATAATTGCCACTCCCCTTTGTCGATCTTCACCTCCAGAATATATGATCTTAAAATCTTCATCTATCTTGAAGCCTGCTCCTGTCCACTCTTACGAATCCTAATTAATA
>JACEFZ010002481.1:0-62637 GCA_014155875.1 Cepaea nemoralis | reverse complement strand
TAAAAAAACCTTTAAGCCGTAAAAAACCGTATTTTAAAAAAAATTTTTTGGTTATCATTGACATAGTAACGGCATTTGTGAATTTTCAGGAATTTGATCGGGAAAAAATTTAAGGACTAAGGGAATAAACACGATAAATGAAAATTTTGGGAACATATATGAACACAACAGATTTTTTTATGCAAAACTCTATTTTGTAAGGACAATTCAACAAAGCTCTATCTAGCCAATAAAGCTTTTAGAAAGATGGCGAAATCAGATTAGTGTGACATCAAGAAAATTTTCGTCAGGGCTGTGTGTTTTCCCCCCTTTATTTTTTTAAAATGAAAAATGTCAAGATAATAACCAAAGAGGAATTGCCCCCTAAATAGCGGGGGTCATAAAGAACCAGAAATTCCAATGCTGATGATACATATTTGCTATCAAATCACAGAATGGTTAAAAACTAACCTTAACCTGAAAGATATGAAAAATCCAATTTATATCTTGACATAGAAAAACCCAAAGATAATGCATTCATGTAAAACTACATGGATAAAAAATATATGTTAAGGAGGAAAATTGGAGGTGGTGGAAAATTTGAATATCTTGGGTCATTGTTCCAACAATGGGATACTAAAATAAATTAGAGACGAATAGCTATTGTTTTCAAAACTAAAGAACTGAAAAAATTTGGGAGTAGGACAAATAGAACAACAAAATTAGATTTTAAGAGCATGCGTCTTTCCCATTGCAACATACGTTTTTGAGACCTGGACATTACTAAGCAAGTGAATAGGGCATAAATGCCTTTGAGTATACATGTTATAGACGAGGTCTAAAAATATCTTGGATAAACAAGTGAACAAATGCATCCATACTCAAGAGCGAATTAGAAAAAGGTTTGGCTAAAACAAAAAAAAAGGTTTGAACAATTTTGGTCACTTAAAAACGTCCCCGGTTTGGAGAGAAAAGTAATGTTGGGTTATAGGGGGGAGGGAAGAAGAAGGAAGTGAGATGAAGGAGTGGCGGATGATATCTAGATGGGGGGTGGACGCGAGACGTCTTGCTTGTGATCGAGAAGTTTTCCGGAAGGTTGTAATGGGAGCGAGGGTCTGCAAAGAACATGCTACTGAATTAATGTTGTAAGGCGTGAACAAGTATAAAGATGATGCTAGAGGACAAGATACTCGGTCTTAGAGGGAGATGAATGATAATTGTGGTTGTGACGGTAGTTATGATGATGATGGTGTTAATGGAGCTGATGACGATGGTAGTGATGATTGTAGTAATGATGATGATGACGGTGGTACTGGTGGTGATGATGGTGGTGGTAATAATGATTGTTTGAATGATGGTGGTTTTAGTGATGGTGATTGTGGTTGTTGAGATGATGATGGTAGTGCTGATTGTAGTAATGATGCTGGTGATGGTGGTGATGATTATCGTAGTTGTGATTGTAGTAATGATGCTGGTGATGGTGGAGATGATTGTAGTAATGATGCTGGTGATGGTGGAGATAATTGTAGTAATGATGCTGGTGATGGTGGAGATGATGATGGTAGTGATGATTGTAGTAATGATGCTGGTGATGGTGGAGATGATGATGGTAGTGATGATTGTAGTAATGATGCTGGTGATGGTGGAGATGATTGTAGTAATGATGCTGGTGATGGTAGAGATGATGATGGTAGTGATGATTGTAGTAATGATGCTGGTGATGGTGGAGATGATGATGGTAGTGATGATTGTAGTAATGATGCTGGTGATGGTGGTGATGATTGTAGTAATGATGCTGGAGATGGTGGATATGATGATAGTAGTGATGATTGTAGTAATGATGCTGGTGATGGTGGTGATGATTATCATAGTGATGATTGTAGTAATGATGCTGGTGATGGTAGAGATGATGATGGTAGTGATGATTGTAGTAATGATGCTGGTGATGGTGGAGATGATGATGGTAGTGATGATTGTAGTAATGATGCTGGTGATGGTGGAGATGATTGTAGTAATGATGCTGGTGATGGTAGAGATGATGATGGTAGTGATGATTGTAGTAATGATGCTGGTGATGGTGGAGATGATGATGGTAGTGATGATTGTAGTAATGATGCTGGTGATGGTGGAGATGATTGTAGTAATGATGCTGGTGATGGTAGAGATGATGATGGTAGTGATGATTGTAGTAATGATGTTGGTGATAGTGGAGATGATGATGGTGGTGATGATTGTAGTAAGGATGCTGGTGATGGTGGTGATGATTGTAATAATGATGCTGGTGATGTTAAAGATGATGATGGTAGTGATGATTGTAGTAATGATGCTGGTGATGGTGGTGATGATTGTAGTAAATCAAATCAAATCAAATCAAATCAACTTTATTAGGGTCACAAATTGGGCGCGCAGGCCCGTCTTACATTCGGCCCTTCCAATCACTCGTCTTTCGTTCATCAAGAGCATTTTACATTTACATAGGAAGAAAAATAAACATTGTGAAATGAATGTTGTAAACATAAACAAGGCTAATTACCATGTTATGAGGCCCATCTCCCACCTACCCATACATCACCCCACCCACACAACACGCCCACCTACCCACACACACGCGCACCAAGGGACACATACACACCCCACCTACCCACAAACACGCACACCAAGGGACACATACATACCCCACCAACCGACCCATCCCCTCCCGAACATCCCCCACCCGCACACACTGCCCTCACCTGATCCCCCAACCAAAACACACTCGCCACCCACAAACATTCCCCCACCAACCCACACATCCCACGCCCATCCACATACACATCCTAACCCACACATCCTCTCCCCACCCACACCTCAAACCACCCATCCCCAGCCACATCTTTAATCGACAACATATTCCCCACCCATGCACACAATCCCCCACCAACCCACACATCGCACATTCCACTCACACATCCCCAAACCATACACACACATCCCCACCAACTAACATGTCCCCCCCCCACACACACACACACATCTCCCTAACCACCCATACATCCCCAATCCACTCACACACACCCCACCACCCACACATACAACTTCCACCCACCCACACATGCCATAACCTAATCCCCCACCACACAATCCCCCACCCGCACATCACATACACCCCCTACCACGCACTATTCCCAACCCACGCACCACACACACACATCCCTCACCAACACATCCCCACTTACACACCACACACATATCCCCCACCCAGATACCACACAATATTCCCACCCACACCCACACAGATACCCTTACCCATCCACCCCACATACCCCCTCTCACACACCACAAAAATCCCCCACCCACACACACACATACCTCACCCACACAATATCCCCAACCAACACACCACACACCTCTCCCCACCCACACACGCAGTCCCTACCCGTCCACCAACAGACACTCACTCACGCAAACATCCTCCACTACGCACCCCCACACACCCACCCCAAACCAAACATCTCTCGATCACAATACCCCTACCCACACACACCCTCCACCCACTCACACATCCCACCCCAACACATACAACTCCCTCACCCACCTACACATCCCTAAGCCACTCACACACCCCCACCCACACATTCCCCATCCACACACACACATCTCCCACCCACACACCCCACATACTTCCCCCATCACCACAATCCCCTACTCACCCACACATATACCCCACCCATACGCACATTCCCCGCACCCATCACACACATCCCCCACACCACACACTATCCTCCACCCATACCACCACAAACATACCCTCCACCCACACATCATTCACACATCCCCCACCAACACACCGCACGCATATCTCAAACCCACACACCATACACTTCTCCCTACCCGCCCTTGCATCCCCAATCCACCCAACACAATCCCCTATCCACACAACCCCGCCTCCCACACATACTTCCTCAAACCATCCACACATCTCCACCGACATAAACACACATCCCCCGCATCCGTCCCATACACATATCCTCCACCCATACACACATCCCCCACACCCATTCCAACACCCCTACTTTCACCCCCACACATCCATCCACACATCCCACCAACACCCACAAATACTACTACCCACCAATACCCACACACCCCAACCCATCCAAACGCATACCCACACCCACACAACCCCCACCCACACATATCCCCACACTCACACACATCCTCCACATACACTCACACTTCCTCACATCTAGACACATACAAAATGTCTCACGTTAGTATTGAAACTAGTATGAACAAACTCCCACACTTTACTCACACACATACACTGACACTTGTCATGAGCAGTCTCATAAAAATGTTAAACATGGAGAAAAATGTGTACATAAAATGTATGTGACGTAAAAATAGTGATGCTCTCTCTCTCTCTCTCTCTCTCTCTCTCTCTCTCTCTCTCTCTCTCTCTCTCTCTCTCTCTCTCTCTCTCTCTCTCTCTCTCACACACACACACACACACACACACACATTCACTCTCACGCTCACACATTCACTCTTCCGCTCATTCACTCTCACGCTCACTCATTCACTCTCACGCTCACTCATTCACTCTCCTGCTCACTCATTCACTCTCCCGCTCACTCATTCACTCTCCCGCTCACTCATTCACTCTCCCGCTCACTCATTCACTCTCACGCTCACTCGTTCTGTCTCTCATTCACACTTACTGACTCTCTCACTCAAACTACAGTAATGAACATGAGTTTATATTATGCATGATAAAATCAAATGGTATTTAACTGATAATATGACAGATGAGAATACACAAACATATGGATTCGCGTGTTACATAACATGCGTGTTACACGATATGCATCAGCTCAGCTCTCTCTCTCTCTCTCTCTCTCTCTCTCTCTCTCTCTCTCTCTCTCTCTGTCTGTATTCTTTCATATACACACTCACACGCATGCGCACGCTCACACACACACTAACACATCAACTCTCCCACTGTCTCACTCTCTAACACACAATCCTTCACACACACACACACACACACACACTCACACACACACACACTCACTCTCTCAATCACACTCTCTCACACATACACATACACATGCACATGAACGCATGCACGCACGCACACACTCCCTCACTCACTCTCACACATACACGTACGAATGCATGCACTGACACATTCCCCCACCATTTCTAGCTCAATCACTCTCTCCACACACGCACGTGCGCACATACTCTCTCCCTCTCTCTGACACCCACTTTCTCTCTCTCTTTCTCTCTCTCTCTCTCTCTCTCTCTCTCTCTCTCTCTCTCTCTCTCGCTCTCACACGCACACACATATATAGTGAACAATTATAGTTAAACAATTATAATGAACAATTATACTGAACAATTATACCAGTAAATGAATTATGGTGGCATATAGTCGGTATGGATTAAGTATTGAAAGAGTTTTCGGTTAAATGTGTAGGGACTCATTGGAGTTTTCAGATCTGGAGGCAGATCATTCCATAAGTGAGCACCAGAATAGGCGAAACATGTTTTGTATAGGTCCAATCTAGGCTTTGAGACATGTAACAAATTTAAGCGCTTGCTGTTCATTGCATTAGATTGAATCAGCGGCAGAAGATACTCTGGGGTATTTTGAGATATAATTTTATTCACTAATTTGGCTTTGTTGAAAAGGAAGCGCTTTTGTAGTGGTAGAAGTCTTAGATGACTGTACAAAATATTACTTTCAACGTGCTTTATGCCAGAAACCAGACGAATAGCGCGGTTTTGTAGAGAACATAGTCGTTTTAAATTAGATTTAGGGCAACCATCCCAAACTGTGGAACAGTAATCGAGATGTGATTGGATATAGCATGTATATAATATTTTTCGTGTGCTTTCGTCCAGGAAGTGCTGAATTTTAGCAAGTTGGTAAACTTTTTGTGCTATTTTCTTGGTAAGAGCGTGAACATGAGAGCTCCAGTTCAAATGGCTGTCTATTAAAAGCCCTAGTGTTTTATGTTCAGTCACATTAACTATAGGTAACGTGCCCATGCGGAGTTCGAGCGGTGATCCAGTTATGGCTAGTGTCTGTAGTTTTTGTCTGGTCGTTATTAGCATGGATTTGGTTTTGTCGATGTTAATTTGCATGCGGTTTTCATTGCTCCATCTAGTAAGATTATCAAGTTCCTTTTGTAAAGAATTCTCTAATTCACTACGGTTTTCTTGACTAGTATATATAGTACAGTCGTCTGCAAATAGATCACAAGTTGTATTGATATATAAAGGAAGATCATTAATATAAACTGCAAAAAGCAGCGGACCTAGTATTGAGCCCTGAGGCACACCAATATTAAGCTGTGTGGGTCTTGATAGACAGTTGTTGAAGGACACGACTTGTTGCCTGTCGGATAGAAATGGCGTAATTATGTTCACCATGTTGGTGCTTGTCTTCATTTGCTTTAGTTTTCTAATTAAAATATCGTGATCTACCATATCAAAATCTTTTTTAAAGTCTACAAACACCGCTCCACAAATTCTACCGTTGTTGATGTTTAAGTGCCAGTTATCGGTCATTTTTGTTAGAGCACTATGGCAAGAATATTTAGGTCGAAACCCAGATTGACTGTTAATTATTAGATCATTGTTAATTACATGGTGGAACGTTATTTTATGAATGTGTTTTTCTAGTGGTTTTGATAGCGACGATAGAAAGGAAATAGGTCTATAATTACCCAAAACGCTATTATCGATTGAGCCATTTTTAATTAGCGGAAACACTTTAGCAATTTTAAATGCAGATGGAAAGTAGTTTTTGGCCAGGCACTGGTTATATATGAACGTTAAGGACTCGCTAATGACTGGTGCAGCACAACGAAGAATTCTATTACTGATACCATCTAGGCCGTGTGAGTTTGTTGATTTGAGGTTCAAGAGATATTTATAAACGTCTGCAACAGACATTAACGGAATCTCAGCGGGAATATTTCTGGTGCACTTCTCCTCACAGAATGATGCCAGTGAACTTAAATTACACGATGAGTCTGGTATTGAAGACTTTAGATTCTCTATTTCTGATTGAAAGAACCAACTGAATTCATCGCATGTTATAGAATTTGGTATTGCTGATTCTGTAGGGCGTTTCTTATTGGTTAGCAAGTTAATAGCCTTCCATATATTTGTACTGTTTGAATTATCTACAATCAAATTTTTAAAATGATCTTTTTTTATCCTACGAATTTCATATTTAACTTTATTCCTTAGTCTGCGGTAATTGATGAAGTCTTTATTTTTGTGTGCTGCATCTAGCTCTCTCATGATTTCCAGCACTTCTCTAGTGACCCATGGGGATTTATGTTGATTTTTGACTCGAACTTCTTTGATTGGCACGTGTTTATCGAACACACTGTAGACTGTCTTCGTCCCGAAAGCTAATGCATCGTCCGGGTCAGGAAGTTGGTAAACGTGATCAAGGGCTGCTTTTCTTAAGTCTTGCAAAAATAAATCTTGGTTGAATGCTTTAAAATTCCTGAATTTGATATTTACATGTTTATGTTTAAGAGGTTTGAACCTAATTCTTGACCATGTACAACATACCGGGTAGTGGTCACTAACTGTACAAACAGGAACAGAACATTCAATAATATTATCTGGACAAGTAACATATATATGATCAATTATAGTTGAGGATGTGTCAGTAACCCTTGTGGGACGGTTTATTAGTTGTTTGAAATTGTAAGAAAGAATGATATCGTCCCATGTCTGGTTGGGTTTACTAATATCTATGTTGAAGTCACCTAGTATCATAACTTCTCTACCTGCTGTAAACACTCTATCCATCATTGTAGTGAAGCAGTCATACCAACTCTACCCGGCACAAGGATTCCTATATAGGTATCCAATGAGAAAACGGTTGTTGGCTGGCTGGCTTCACCTCTAACCAAACACATTCTATCTCTACTGTCTCGAGATCACTTCTACGGGACCAGTTGAGAGAATTGGAAATGTATACAGCAATACCTGTCTCTAATTTTTTTATTTGCATCTTTCCGAATTACTTTAAATCCCTTAAGTGAGATTTCAGAGTCGGTTATTTTGTCGTTAAGACGACTTTCTGTAATTCCAAACACATGGAACTGTTTGGACAGTATTACCGAGAGCTCAGGTAATTTGTTGAGCAGATGAAAGATGTTGAGATGGCCTATATATAGACCATTTTTGTTGAGCCACTGATCGTGATTAGCGAACATTACAAACTAAAAGGAAGATGTCGCTTGTGGTATACAAATTGCAGGGATTTTGAAACTTTATTTAGAAATAGTTAGGGTTGTTAGAGGTGGCAGGAAAATGTCTTTGCTGGAGTGATATCATGAATGCTTGGTGCAGGGCTGCAGGATTGTATCGCATTAGCTGCTGAAGTTGACGGCTCCACTCATAGGGTTGTAGATTACCGTCCAGCGAGGGATTGCTATGATTGTCACTGGAAGTGCCTACATTGGAAGCAGGCATCGACGGTACAGCACCATTGTTTAACGGTGTCCCCTTTGATATCATAGAGGGAGACTGTTTTACGGGCAAGGTAGGAAACAAAGTATCATATTTAGCAACATTTGGATTGGAGCTTGGGTTGCTATTCACAACATTGTGTTCCTGAGGTACACGCAAGGGTGGTGTGGGAAGAGAAGGAGTGTTTTCTGAACACAGTGTGGTGGCTGTTGCCGGAGGTGAAGTTCGGTTTACTCCTGTAACTGGTGCTGGTTGTTGTGCACGTTCGGGATATTTTATGTTCTTCGCTAGGAAGCTACTTCCTAGCATGGAACAATGTATTTGATCCCTGTATAGTTTTTTTTCTTTGGAACTCCGGACGGTGACGTAAAGTAAGGGGTGTTATTTATGAAATTCATGCTATTATTTTTACAGAATTTATATAACGTTAGATTAGCAGCATCGGCAGTACGACGCTGGAACCCGTAACATGGTGGGATGATAGATGAAATAAACAAGGATGATTTCGGAAATCTATTGCGCAACAGCACCTCCAATGTAGCTAGTTGTGAGGTGCTGATGATTTTATTATCCATTATGTCATTAACACCAATATGGACTGTTGCTCTCCTAATTCGGTCGTTCACTTGGAATCGTCGCAGTTTAGCGGTCAGCCTGTCAATGTCAGCGCCTGGTACAGGGTAGATTGAAGTTGATTCGCTGTCAGTAGATGACATGCGATCACTATAGATTCCCTTCAGCAGGGAGTCTCCAATGACGACATGTGTTGCACTATGATCTATGGTTATTTCACGCTGCTGGCGTGTCCGCTTGGACTGTTGTTGCCACTGGTCACTGTCGTCTTTCTTGTGTTTTTGTTTATTATATCTTGCCATGATGCTGGAGATGATGGAGATGATGATGGTAGTGATGATTGTAGTAATGATGCTGGTGATGGTGGTGATGATTGTAGTAATGATGCTGGTGATGGTGGTGATGATTGTAGTAATAATGCTGGTGATGGTGGAGATGATGATGGTAGTGATGATTGTAGTAATGATGCTGGTGATGGTGGTGTTGATTGTAGTAATAATGCTGGTGATGGTGGAGATGATGATGGTAGTGATGATTGTAGTAATGATGCTGGTGATGGTGGTGATGATTGTAATAATTATACTGGTGATGGTGGAGATGATGATGGTAGTGATGATTGTAGTAATGATGCTGGTGATGGTGGTGATGATTGTAGTAATGATGCTGGTGATTGTGGTGATGATTGTAATAATGATGCTGGTGATGGTAGAGAGGATGATGGTTGTGATGATTGTAGTAATGATGCTGGTGATGGTGGTGATGATTGTAGTAATGATGCTGGTGATGGTGGAGATGATGATGGTAGTGATGATTGTAGTAATGATGCTGGTGATGGTGGTGATGATTGTGGTAATGATGCTGGAGATGGTGGAGATAATGATAGTAGTGATGATTGTAGTAATGATGCTGGTGATGGTGGTGATGATTATCGTAGTGATGATGGCGGTGGTGGTGATGTTGATAGTGGTAATGGTGAATATGATGATTATGGATTAGTGATGAAAACGATGGTGATGGTAGTGGTGATTATGATAATGGTGGTGGTGATGGTTGTAAGAAAATAATGATGATGATGACGATGATGATGATAATGATGAAGATGATGATGATGATGATGATGATGGTGGTGGTGATTATGATAATGGTGGTGATGTTGGTTGTAGGAAAATGATGTTGATGATGATGATGATGGTGGTGGTGGTGGTGGTGAAGATGATGATGCCGACGATAGTCATGATTGTAATAATGGTGATGATCGTTGTGGTGGTGATGGTGATGATGGTGATTATGATGGTGAAGATGTTTGTGATGATGATGATAATGATGACAGTAATGGTGACCGCAGTAACATTTATGATAGTGGTGATCATGATCCTGATGGTGGTGATCATGAAGGTAGTGGTGATGTTTTCTGGTGTTAATAATAGTAATTTGTAGTGTTGATGGCGGTGATAGTAGTGATGGTTATGATTGCGTTGGTGAGATATTGAGGGTTGTGGTGATAGTAGTGTTGTGATGATGATGATGGTAGTGGTGTTAGTTGTGGTGATGGTGATGAAGATAGTCGTAGCAGTGGCGATGATAACGATGGTGATGGCATTGAGCCATGAAACGTGGTTGCGATAATAACCTAAAACATACGTGTCCATTACTTTACTACTACAAACTGAGGTCTTTTATGAATAAACATACATTTTAAGTTTTCTGTCTTGTTGATACTATCTGTATCGAAAACAGGGTTGACTGATCTCGGGTTGATTCCGACAACAAAGGAACATACAATATAGCTGGCAAGCTACACAACAGGAAAATACATACAAATCAAACGAGCGTTTCGATCAAAATATTCATCAGTTTTACCACAATCACGAATACGTAATCCACATGTCTTAACAAAATAACATAAGAAATTAACATTCCCGTAGAAAGAACCTCTTACTGGTATATGAAATGTTTAGATTATCTCACTTAGTGGGCCTGTGTGCAGGATGGATTAGATAACCTTTTTACTTCCCGCAGCCGAATGAACGAACGAACGAACGAATTTTTCGCCTTTTCCGCAGTGAAGGCTGCTTGTACTGAGACTTTCACACCTTCTGCTCTGCCTCTGTTTTTCTTCCTCTTGCAGACCTTCCCCCTTCCAGGATGTCTCTGTCAATGGCCGACGTTCTTTATATGGAAACAGATTATGTATGCTATCATTGTCAAGGTAAACGCAGTATGTCATTGTGAATGTGATAATGTTGTTAATACTAGGCATAGTAAACACAGTAAGTCAATGTTCACTGCCAGCTGGCGCAGACGTTCATGCATCTTTACATATCCCCTGTGTTATCTATTCATACAATTCAATGCCCCTGTCACAGTCCACCCGGCAGCATTTCTCTTGGTCTGCCTCCTAATTCTTCTTCCTTTGAACTTTCTGTCATTGGGATCTTTACAACTGTCTCTCCCCATACATAATTATCACGTGCTATACCGATGCACGTGGACGGTAATGTCTCGTCATCTCACACGATCACCAGCGCCGTGGATCAACTCGGTGTTCTTATCTCGACGATCCCACGTGGTAAATCCATCCATATATTTATTTCCCCGCCTTCCCCTTGTTCTTTTCCCCTCAATTTTGCCAATTGCCATCAAATTCTCCAGTTTATTTCTTCATTCAACGTGCCCCCAAAAAATTTTGACTGTCTACTTTAATTTCTCTAATAAGGTTAAGGTTTTCATCTGCTTCTTGAAGGACTTGCTCATTTTTTTTCCGTCTGCTATTGTATTCTTTGCATTATCTTCAAAAACCACATTTCTCTTCTCATTACATCACAGAATAACACCGTCGATTTATGATATTTTTATGTGCTATTCTACTTTCATTAGCGTCTTGCAATCAGTCGGAGTTACTTACTACGGAAGTCCAATGTATTTGCAACATTACTCTCAAATGCACATCTCCATCCCTCTGGATGGACTGGACTCCTCACAACTTTAACGATGAGTGAATGTATGCAGACTATAATTATATGCACCTACAGGCTTGGATATGCGATATCGTATTGGTTAGACACGTATCTACCGACCCGGTGGCCATTAGTTCTATTGCTCATTGAATAAGATTTGTCAAATTTACCCAAGATCTCAGGTCGACGCATTTTAACATGGATACATAGAAATGTGTTGGGAAGTAAAGGACCTCGAGGGATGAGTGATCTATTGTATTATGGAGCGAACACCATAAGCCCAATACCGCTCAAGACATTTAAAATGTTCTTTGCTTGTTTAGTTACTGCTTGAAAGCTACTTCGACATAACCAGCTCTGTGACGATGGGGTTAAGAATACAATTCGTAATCTCGCATACCGCGTTCGAAAAAAAAAAAAGCTGCAGGAGATTTGAAAATATACCGCCTTGTGGTGGTTTTCATACAATGGTATGAGTGCCGGGCGTTCAGAAAGCAATGGCAAATTACTGAACGTAAAATTTGCTCAGGAATCGCAATCAGTAAAAAAAAATGGAGTTGACTGCAATATCATGTATAGGATATGCTACTAACTTAAATGAAGTTCGACATAGGCTTCTCAAGATGTATCAAGAGAACAATTCGGTAGATAGTTCTTCTTCCCCTTCTTCTTTGTTCAGCTTCAGATGTCAATATGAATAAATGCAAACCAACAGCAGATGTTAACGTAAACTTGTTGGCATCCCTATAGAGTTTGTCCTCACATGAAGCGGGTGTGGGTCAAAATACATTTCTTTGTTCTACAACAAGTATTTAGATGTTAGTTTACCTTTTACAACGATTACATAAATCAGTATCTCTTATCTTTAGTTTATTCATTTTACCAGTTCCACAGTTACATTTATCGGTATCTCCTATCTTTAGTTTATTAATTTTAACAGTTCCACAGTTACATTCATCAGTATCTCTTATCTTTAGTTTATTCATTTTACCAGTTCCACATTTACATTCATCAGTACCTCCTATCTTTGGTTTATTAATGTTAACATTTCCAAAGTTTCATTCATCAGTATCTCCTATATCATCTCATCTCATCTCATCATGTTCCTCTTGTACCTTGCGGTGTCGAGGTGAAGTATAAACATCGTGAGAGTGCCTGATTATGGACTTCATATGTCGATATTCCCATGGACTCTGTTATTCCCTGCGTCAATCGTTTACGTGGTCGGCCTCTTCCTCAGTTTCCATCTGATCTGTGCATCATTGCTTGTTGTGGTATGCTGTTGATTGGTAACCTACTTGCATGGCCAAACCATTTGACTTGCTGCTTTCTAATAAAATCTAGTGCAGCTGTAACACCCACTTTAGTCCTGATTTCTTCATTTCTGATCTTATCTCTTCTTGATACTTTGAGTATTCTTCTCAGGAATCTTATTTCTGTTGTTATGATTTGTCTTTTCTCTTTTTCTGTCATTGTCCAGGTTTGGCATTGGTAGCATAGAGTTGGTAGGAAGATTGTGTTGTAAAGTGCTATCTTATTAGTTATTGATATATGTATCTCCTATCTTTAGTTTCTTAATTTCACTAGCTCCTCATCAGTATCTTCTATCCTAATTTATTCATTTCACAAGTTCCACAATTACATTCTTCAGCATCTCCTATCTTTAGTTTATTACCTTTACAAGTTTCACAGTTACATCCACCAGTATCTCACATCGTTACCTTATTAATTTTACCAGTTCCACAGTCACATTCACCAGTATCTCATATCTTTACTTTTATTTAATTTTACCAATTACACAGTCACATTCATCAGTATCTTCTGTTTAATTTATTAATTTGACCAGTTCCGCGGTTACATTCAATGGTATCTATTATCTTTAGTTGATTAATGTTACCAGTTCCAAAGTTTCATTCAACAAGATCTGATATCTTCAGTTTATTAATGTTACCAGTTCTACAGTTACATTCATCAGTATCTCATATCTTTAGTTTATTAAACGTGTGTTACTTCAGTCTAGTGTGTCCTGTCTGGCGTCTAACGACTTGTTCTTGTCGGCTGAATTAGCAATGTGAATCATCTTTCTGGTAACCTCGATCCTTTGATGTCCTCTTAGTTCGATAATTGTTTCTCGTGGTCTCACTATACTTATGTCTATACCAGGCTGAGGTAGTATCCACCTTAATTAGGTCTGCTACATCGATTATTTCAAGTAATTATTGCGACCAGTTTCAAAATAGCTCAGATGTAATCAATACAATTATATTTTTCTT
This sequence comes from Cepaea nemoralis, assembly GCA_014155875.1. NCBI lineage: Eukaryota > Metazoa > Mollusca > Gastropoda > Stylommatophora > Helicidae > Cepaea > Cepaea nemoralis. Next base: position 48,368 of record JACEFZ010002481.1, on the reverse strand, counting down.
CTTTGTACTAGTGAAATAATTATCAAAATGAAGCGATTGGTAACATACTTTTCACATAGGATTTTGTGTTTTCTGATTACTAGCAATTTTAAACATCATTTGTTGAGTAAATAGATATATGTTCATGTATACACACATCCTAAAATTTCATAATGTATCGTCGCCTATGGTTATGTTAAACAAGTCATTACAATATTTACAGTATTGATTTTCACGCATGGTAGTGTACTTGTATTGCATATATGTTCATATATTAACATAGACTGAGAAGTGAGTGATTTTAAATAATTAGCATCAGTTAATAACGCTTACACGTTCTTCATATTTTCTGTTAATTAAATTAACAGGTAGTGTATTCCACTCATAAGAGTATAAGAAAGAAGTAGAGATTATAGGACACACTTGACTAAATACAACTTTAAAACTATAGGTACCATGCACGGATTCGAACCTGCCACCTCTAAATAATGACAACGTCTCGCTACAAGAATGTGATAATAGTATAGGAGTTGACTCATGAGGCGCCAGTTGCATGCCGTTCGCCTTCCCGATGGCGAATTCGGTAGGCACTCATAGTGGTGACAGATTAGAAGACACTTCAGACGTGTGGCCATACTGTCAACGGTGTCATCAGCGGTGGGATGACGCTCATAGATTTGGGGAGTCTCCTTGGCTACGTGGTTACGTCGCATGCATAGCGTTCAGAAGGATGTGGGTTCGATTCCGGGCTACGTAGTTTAGATCACGAGTGCACTTTTTTCAGAGACTCCAGTGGGTCAGCGCTGGAGCTACGGAGTTCGTGCTTTGTGCCATGCTTTCGGCAGGTCGTCCTGCGGAAAGAGACCGAGCCATATGGGATAATTAAAACCCGGGGCAATGAAGTCGATCCTCTTTTTTTTTTTTTTACCAGAGTTGAATACATTTCATAACGCTTATTTACAGGGCAATCAGGTACAACAGGAGAACGACACCTGAGAATCATGACCTGGCCTGAGCCAGAGCATCGAGAGAAAATAGAGGCGAAAACTTTCGTTGATGGAGGACCGCTTCTGACATCTGCAAGCTTCCTGTTGTGCTTGCTCCTCGTTGAAATGCATGCAACTGTCATTTATCTTCAAGGGAAAGATATGGAATAATTGGAGACAGACTAGAGATCTGAGGCCACCAGGCGTATCTCCAGATCGGGTAGCCATGTCTTCAAAGCCAACCATGACGACTATGTTTTTAAATAAATTGACCTGAGCTCCCAGGTCGACGAAGTCGAAAATTCGTACCAGGAAATGTTCTAGGAAATAGGAAAAACCGTTGTGATATTAACCATACAACCAAGGAGTGCCAAGGGGTTAATACAGACACAGTACTAGCACCATATAACGTTCAGTCATAAATGCGTGTGAAGAGATCCCTTACTTTGTTCTGATTTAACAAATTAATTATTAAGTCATCGCTTGCAATCTCACACCATCACAACTGAGTGCATGTTGTCATGATATAATATTATTGTTTTACCTTAATTGTTCTATATTTATCTGTACTATATTTGACCATTCTCAGTTACATGGTCGCATGCAGAACTTTCCAACAATGACAAAGGATGCGTGTAATGGGACAATACATATAACAGCTATTGCAGCTGGTACAACCAAATTTCCTAAAACTGATCAGTTTCTAACACAACCTAGTATATCAGACATGGTACTGCTGTACTTCATCAAATATGTCTCAACCGTAGTGAACCTTGTACTCTTTCCATTGGGAGCTGTAACCAACATCATGACTATCGTGGTGTACTGGAGGCAAGGAATCAAGGATAGTGTGAATGTTACATTTATTTCACTATCACTATGGAATGTCATCAGTTGTTTTCTGTCCTGTTTATCTGAGGGTTGTCAGATTGTGGACAAATTTGCTCATTTGCCAACTGTGAACATCCTATCACTTCAGTATATTTTTCTCGGACACTCTCAAGGAGTTGCATATTTCTTGATCATATACATCACGGTCTATCTCTCCATGGAGCGTTGCATTTGTATTCTATTACCTTTCGAGATCAAAGACATCTTTACTGCCCCTCGTGTTGTTCTTGTTCACTTCGTTATGGTCATTATTGGCTTGGCTTGTTATTGTCCAATCTGGGCAACGCAAGGGATACAATGGTTGTCTGATCCTCTGACCAACAGGACTCGACTAGACCTATGGCTGTCTCCCAATAGACGTGACGTTGAATCGTTCACCATTAGAATCAATGGAATTATATTTCCCGTATTCGCTCAGATCCTTATCGCATTTACTACAGTGTTAATGCTTCAGGGCATCCACAAGTCAGCAAAGTTCAGACACACATATGCACATCAGGAAGAATCAGGACTGAGATTTACTCAACATAAAGAATCTGACCTCGTAACAAGTAGATCACACACGAATAAAAGAAGGGCGATAATGACAAACAAAGATGTAAAACTCACCAAGGTTGTAATTTTGCTATCCGTCGTTTATTCTGTTTGTAATTTACCTATGTTGATAATTTCTTTTCTTAGAGTGTTGATTCCGGAAATTGATGACGGAAACCAACGCTACAACATGTATTCATTATTATACACCTTTATTTTCCAGTTCAGGGTGGTAAACTGTATAGTGGACGTTTGTATCTATTACAACGTCAGCAGCAGGTATAGATACGAGTTTGTAACTTTGTTTATACCAATGTGTGTCTTAATAAAACCTAAACAGCACCCATAATATTAGAACAAGATTTTTATTTTTTTTTACATGTTATGTACACAATACGACACTGTTTGATAACCCAGTAAACAGGTGTTTATTGGATGATTTATTTGGTAAATACAAGCGATATACGTGAAAACGAATAACTGAGAATGTTGAATAGATGTTCAGAGAACAACTAGCTATTTTACATATACACAATAAAAAGATTATGATACCACAACATCTAGCCTTAGAATGGAGGTGGAGGCGGTCAATGCAGCTCTCCGCAGGATGGAGAATACGACACACACACACACACACACACACACACACACACACACACACACACACACATCGTGATTATAAATGACTCAGAAAGCATGCTTAGAAAGGTGAGGAGAGGCATGCTTCATGCAGAATGGCTTGCTTCGCTATTGAGGACACGAGTGGCAAGCATCGTCTGGATCTTTTCTCCGGGTCATACCGATGTGCTGGGGAATGAACAGACGGACAGATTGGCTGGCTCTGCAAAACTTGTTGGAATATTGATGCATGACAAGGCAGACGTGGTTGCGGCCTTGTGGGAGCACGTACACACCTCCGAGGAGCAAATGGATCACCATGGTCTGGCAAGAATGTGACAGCGTGGAGTGACGAGGGGTTCTGGCCGACGCTCGATGCTCAGAGGAAAGGCGAGACGGACATATAATCAGATTGCTACTGGCACTATTGGTGTTTGAACTCTTCGCTGGTTGCTGAGGATTGGGACGGAGCGCTTATGGGAATGCTGTGATGTCGGTTCTTAAATCAATCAAATCAATCAAACAATAGCAAGATTAATTTGACAGCAGGCCAGTGCCAAACGTCACAATTAAAAAGATAACAGTTGAGTAGAGTTGAGTTAAGAACCGACAACACTGCACTCAGGGCATTCCGATAGTGCTCCCTCCCCTCGTTCAACAGCCAGCGAAGAGTCATACTACTAATCGTTCCCACCGCTATCTGATTAAAAGTTCTGCTGGTCTTCCCTCTCAGTTTTGAGATTCTTCCAGAACCCCGGCCGATCCCCCGCAATCTCATTCTTTCCACATATGGGTTCTCAATCTGTTCCTCCGCCTTCTCCACCTGGTCCCACAACATTGTCAGCTGGCTGGTTGTCACGAGATAGAAGCCATAGATTCGACCTTGTGGTATAAGGCAGACAACCCTACTATTGCTCGACCCGGTTCTCTGGAAAATTACCGCCCTTTGGCTGGCGTTCTAGATGATTCTTAAAAACCCAGACCAGGTGAAGTTGATTCACCGGCTGACAGCGCATGGTTGTGGCGCATGCGCCGAGGATTAGGCCGGGTGGACAAAGGAGAGTTTCTGGCTGTCAGGGCGCGTGGACAGACGCTTTTGTGCACAGTGTGTTTTCATTAGAGAGAGCTGGGGCGACAGATGTCTCAAGATGGTTAAAGAAATCCGACGTTTAGTCCTGCCGAGTTACAGCTACTCCAGTATGAATCTGTGTTCAGCAATCTGAAGGTATGTGTACCCTTTAGTTTATTTCACTTTGGTACTCAGTGACCCGATAATGATAGGCGGTGTGTACTAACCGTGGCGCGGGAAAGTGGGGCATGTGTGAACAGACTACTGGCGTTGCCTGAAGGCAAAACCTGTTGAAGCGTTTATTTGCTAGCAGTGTAATACAGGGATATTTATTGTGTTAGCGGCGCTGGGGTTATTCACAGTTACTGTAGGTTGGGTTAAGTTGGTTCAGGACAACGAGAGCTGTAATTTGAGGTCACACATGAGCCAGCTTCCTGAAATCGAACGTCGTCGATGCGGAATGACGTCACGAGGAGGAAAGCGGAAGTTGTGTAGGAAGACGCCTATACTAGGGCATGTGCGGGCTCAATCGACGCAGCTCGGCGAGGCGATTGTAGTGCGAAGATATATAGAACTATCGGAGGTCGTTTCAAGGTCGTGGCTTGAGTCGAAAGTCTTTGTCACTTGGTGGGCGACCACTGGCTTCTTTGCTTGGCTTTCCTCATCTGTTTTATAGATAGGGTCCCTCAATGGACTGCCAGCTTAATATAGTTGATTCCGGAGAGGTGGACAATGTGTGAGAATTGACCGACAGGACAGGGCTGTCCTATAAGGGCAGTGACACCGTTCTAAAGGCTCCGGCCCTTAAGGAGGGAGGGAGAGAACGGGGTGTGGATCTCTGCTACATGGAGAATTATTAAGACCATGTATATACTATTGGATTTGGATTTTGTACCTGAGGCACGGTACTATATCTGCACTGGCTGGTAATAGGGACGTGAACCAGGGAGATTGGCGTGACGCCGGAAGGGGTCCAGATGCTCATCACCGGCCCTACTTCAGGGCCATTCTGCCTACCATTACTAATGATTCACTAACCCTATATGTCATGTAGAAGTTTTGCAGAGTAGGCCGACACCTCAGTGACGAGTGACCAGCCACCTTGGCCCAAGCTATACTCCAGTCCGGGGAAGATAAAGCGGGACACTTAGCAGCCGGTCAGGTCCTAGACCCCGTTCTTCACTGGCACCTGTGAGCAGCATATGAAGGGACTGGGACTCTCCTGTGAAGAGTCTATATAGCTGAGGAGGGTGGTGAGATGAACTCGCTCAGGGTAAGCTTGGTTCTAGATACTTTCACTGAGTGTTGTCTTCCGCAGGTCTACCTTCGTGAGTGAAGTCTTATCAGATGGTGACGGGTCCAGTGATTGGGACCAGGCAAGCGTGATTAGCGGACAAAGAACCGTACTATGAATCTTACCATGTATGTGTCACCCGAGTTTACTACACTGGAGGTTGAGTCCGACTAACCCTTGGCCGTTGTCAATACCAAGTATGTTTACTATGTCTATGATATCTGCAGACCGACTACACTCACGGCAAGTACCTTTATGGAGTGATTGTGCCTTGTATCAGAACTATCGACAGATCCACTACCAGCTAGAAACAGATTGTATTGACTTTGAGTGCCAGGCCAGTTTGTATCTCCAGCATCAACATTCCCCATCATCATCTGAGAAGTTGCTCTCATATTTATGACACTCTTTTGAACTTTATCAGAGAGGGCAACTCCGTGTTCATATTGTGGCCTCCTGCCAGATCTTGAACATTTTGTCATCTGTGTGGAACACTCATTTGGAGCATCACGGAGTAGGTTTTCCGGAACGAGTCCAGGTCAACCAACTATTATCCTTTCATCTGGGCGAAGACGAGAGCTGGATGGAAGACTATCCAACTCTGGTGAGATCTAGTAACAGGATGACCTGTGGCGTCTACTCGAAGCCTTTCCAGTGATGACGGCTCCACCCTTAAGCTACTCCCAGGCTTGCTGTCTGGACTGTTGTATCGGTTAATAGGTCTATCTCATCATCATCATCCCCACCATCATCACCCTCATCTGTACAATACACAATTTTGTTTCCATATAGATGCCAGAGTTGAGTGGTGAGTCATGCAGTCAGGACGATGTGTGGGTGGGTAGTATCCCTTGGTTAACTGCAGTGAGATAGGTATTCAGAGACCGGTGGGGTAACGTAGACTGAGGTTCCCTAGTCCCAGGCAGATCACTTCCCGTTAGTAAGGTGTGACACCAGTTTCCCCTCACCCCAAGGAATGGTGTGACACCGGTATCAAATGCCATAATTATAAAGATAACATTGACAGCAAGCTAGTGTCAAAAGTCAGAATCAACATGACAACATTGACAGCATTTTAGTACATCGTTTCTGTAAAATATTTGTGGTTTTCACTTCGTCCTAACTTGGTTGGTCAAACAAAAATTTTAAGACAAATTCTACAGAGATGTCAACTAAGTCATGATGGCTTGCTTAGATTTATTCATATCGCTATCTGAAGGAGAAGTTGAAGATCTACGTCCTTAAGCGGTATCTCAATTGCTGGTTCGCCCATGGCATTTCTTAAATTTTCCTCAAAACCACACGTCTATTGCTATGAGATGTTTCTCACAATGCCAGTTATTGTCCAGGTGTCATATACAGGAAGCAAAAAACAGCATAACTTCCTTGTTGTCGTGGCATTTGATATACATTTATTGATTAGTATTTCTGTACATTGTAAATAGCTACATTTCTTATAATCATAATTATAACTGGGTTGGCGGTTATGCATTTCCATAAATCTCTTTCTTTGGTAATCGTGATCGATGTGAAGCATAAATAACGTTATATTATGTTATAATTCGTCTTAGGAACCACATCAAGTTGCTTCCAGGTTTCTCCTAATTTGTTCATTTACATTCCAAGATTCACTGCCACACCACATCGTTTCAGCACTCTCTTGCTTACATTGAATGACAGTAACGTATAGCATAAGATACTCTTCGTTTTCTGAAATGCAGCTTTTTGCTAGCCCTATTCAGTTCTTAATCCCCGTGCATTTTCCATCTGATGTTATAATAGCCCTTGGTTCATAATTTTCCCTTCTATTTCCATTTCACATTTTGGTGTCACCTTTTTCTTTGATATCACAATTGTTACTGTTTTCATGATATTCCAGGAGAGTACTTCTTTCCACTCCCTGTTACTACAATGTCCAACAATTGTAGATCTTTTGCATTATCCGCCACCAATACTGTGTCATCTGTATAGCGCAGATTGTTTATATTATAACCTCCGATTAGTATTCCTCTCTTCTCTTTGATCTCTCCCATTATTACTTCCTTAGAGAGAGAGAGAGAGAGAGAGAGAGAGAGAGAGAGAGAGAGAGAGAGACATCGAGAGAGAGAGAGGAAGACATCGAGAGAGAGAGAGAGAGAGGAAGACATCTGGTGACGAAACAAAACACTGCCGACCTCCCAGCTTTAATGCATATATGCTGAATACTTGGCGGTGCTCACCATATCTGACATCCCACATTATGCCAAAGGCTTCAGGTGGATGAGAATGTAAAAGCCTTATCCTAGTGAGAGGAAATGAACCCTAAAGACTAAATTGTGTGGGCATGGCAGACCAGGCCTTAAACCTTGGTCGGCAACTGGTCTAGGATCCAAGGTCTGACAGCCAGACAGTAAGAGGATTGCTTTGCTGATCCGGCAGTTTCTGCGGTTTGTCTTTTTATAGATGTATTGGTGTTAGCTTTCCTCTGGAGTAAACTAGGCAGGTCGAGAGAGGGATCTTGCCGCATTGGCAACACAATAACTCTGCTATTCAGCTCAGTCTTTCTGCTATGGAGAGGTATAACTCTATCCCTGGTCCTCGCTATGGGTTGTAGTTAATGTGCCTTTTTTGTATCACATTGTAATAAGTGTGAGTGTGTGTATGTGAACAAATGTTAGTTCTGTAAGAGCAAATAATGAAAATCACAATGCTCTTATCGCTTATTGAAGATATCATCATCATCATCATCATCATCATCATCATCATCATCATCATCATCATCATCATCATCATCATCATCATCATCATCATCATCATGTGCCGTGCCGATAAGCGTGTGCGGTCATTCTAACACTAGTTGTTCACTGTGAGCAACAACCACAGCTACTAAATGTCTTGCTTATTGTCTGCCATCAACACTGTAGCATCCGCATATCTAATGTTTTTGATGTTGCGTCCCCAAATGGTGATTCCTCTCATATATTCTACATTTCTGAAAATATTTTCTCATTGACGATATATAACTAGATTATTTAGAATCGGAAAAAAAAAAATTATAATGACAATTAATAACTGCCTTATCAAAACAAATTTTCGGTCAGTAAAACCGTCAGTAAGGAACACAAGTCTGTCTTGAAAACGGCGGTGTTAAAAACGTACTGGTCATTTCCTGCAGCTACGAGCAAGACCTGGGGGCAGCAATAGGCTAGTGTTTTCCCGGTCACAAAGGGCATAGTACTCCTGTTATACCAGGCTAGCAACAACAACAAAAATAGTTTTAAAAAGCAAGAGGGACGACTTTATTGCACCGGGTTTGATCCCATATAGCTCGGTCTCTTTTCACGGGGCGACCGGCACAGAGCACGAAATTCGTAGTTCCAGCTACGACCCCCGGGAGTTTCGGAGAAATTTTCACTTGTGTACCTAATAATGAATCCAACACAAAAACTTCTGAGCGCTAGGAAAGCTGCGAAATTACTTCGCCACGGATACTCTGTACCAGGTTAGCAGTGCGTTGTGAAACAGGGTCAACAGCTCCTTCTCTGTCCCTGTTGTGCCTTTAAGTGTGGGCTTACGAAAAGACATCCAGAGAGAGTTCTGGTGTGCGCTTTAGAAATGCTGCTATTTACAGCAACAGAAACTATATGAATAAACTGTTTGCATGAGTTACCTCGTGTTCTGTTTCCAATATTCCTAGTGCTAGAAATGTTTGTGGAGCATTGTTTTACGAAAATATTATCTTACCCAGCTGGCGGCTGGTATCGAATATTTTACAGGGGCATGTGAATAGCATCATCAGTGTCAGCCTCTGATATTTTTTTTAATCTTTTTTTTTTTGGTGGGGGGGGGGGGGGGAGGGGGGTGTTTGCTGGATTTTAAATCAAGTGTGGTTCGACACGTGCTATAACTTGTAGTGTAATGGATTGATTAATGTGTGCGGATTAGCTTTCCCTATTACCAGTGTCACTCACCATCAAGCGAAACCACTCCGACTTCTCAAGTACTTGTAATTTACGCCATCAAGTCAGGAACTAGGAGTGAACACTTTAGTCCAAATGGGTTTCACAGCGAGCGTTCTTATCCATTCGCCATGCGAAGCCATGCTGACCTCCTTGTCATAATCTTGCTCGGTGCCCAAAGGAGCGACAGAAATCAGTCTATCCGCATGTTCATTTACTCGTACACCTGCATTCCCTGGACACATAATCCATGACATGCTCTTAGAGGTATTTTCTGCGAGCGATGCAATTCACTCAATACCGAACGTACGTTTCATTTTTACCTTGCATGGTTTGAAAATATTCAGTTGGTGGCACCCAATGCACCATACTAAGGCTGCTCCATTTTCGCTGCGAACCTAAGGTACACCCTTGCCGGAGCACTATGTGCCCATGATATAGAGACTACACAGTACGTAAAATAAACTCTGCTTTCTCTCACTCACTCAGCCTAGGGACTTTACATTTAGGGGCTCAATCCGTACAGCAGACTCAACTCAGGTAACGTCATGTTAAATGGCATTCAATGTATTATACATTATGGTACAAGAGATGACAGGAGAAGATTAAGGAATGAGTCTAGTAAAGAGACAGATAAGGAAGGGCCATCAGAATCAGAACTGAGCTGTCATCATGGGGCAACTCACGGTTAGGTCTGTACATCGGGCTGTCTTCGTTCTCTCACCCGACGTCCTAAGATCTTCCTCCCAAGAGTGCAGACTTGTCAGGCGGATAGGTGATTATAGCCGTCCAACAAACGAATGTCTCGATCTTCAAATGTCGACCTGGTGGACTGAGGCCATCGTAGTATCACAACAATTATTCATACCTCAGAGGCACCCTGACTCACTGAGGCCATCATGAGTATCGTTACCTAACTGTCCCGACCTCAGAGGGATACCAGGTGGCCAACCGGAGTACGTAGAGTCTTTCAGATAAATGTCCGTAGTCATTGGGACTACCACCGATTTGCTGCGCCGCATCAAACCGCTCACACAGCAGAACCTTCCGTCAGAGCATGGAAGCCCATACACAAGACGAGATGTCAACTGTGTCTGCATCGTGGCCTGGAAATATTAATTGAGCCATCTCCGCATGGAAAACATAATAGTCTTACTTGGTGGAGATGATAGTCTTTGGGTGTCTAGGACGGTGCTTCAGACGAGATCGTAACATGGCTGAAGGGGACTTTTCAGACTAAAGTCCAGTGTGCAGCTCCAACACTGGGGAGTTCGCAGCTTCTGATACTGGCCTAGCTCCACCTTTCCATCTTCATCAAAGACTTGATTCTTGGTCCACACTAGAAGGCTGACCCTGTAAGGAGAGCATCCAGTGATAGAACCCTGTAACACCCTCGGTATATGACACATTGACGTGCCGCTAAGGCCTCAGCAACTGGTAGACATATTGACTATGTTCTACCTAACCCTGTTCTTCATATATATATATATATATATATATATATATATATATATATAATAATATATATATATATATATATATATATATATATATATATATATATACTTTTATCGTTTCTTTACTTATTCAGTCTCTCGGTAGAGATTTGTTCGCAGCAGACGAGCATAATCTCCGGTGGGCCTGTTCTCGCCGGTCGCGAGATCCGCACAGTGGAAGGATGGGGGATTTGCTTGCAAATAGACAGGCAATATCTCCTGCGGTAGCTCTGGCGGGCCTACTCCCGCTGGTCGCGGGGTCCGCTTAAAGTCAGGTGGAGAGTCTGACGATAGTGCACGCTTTAAACAGGTCCGGACACCTGTGATCGACAGATGTGCGCGCCCTCATGGTCCGGGCTCGTACGAGGCCCTCACCTGTGGGACTTGGCTGAATGCCTCTAAGCCGGGCCCCATGGGTGTCAGGGTCTGGCCATAACTCGCCACCGGCTCGTGGTGGTGAGGTCTCGGGGGATTGACGCTGAGCCGCCAGCGTCTGCAGCCTACCTTGTGCCAGACGTATTGGTTACCCATTCCTCTGGAATACACAAGACTAGGCCGAGAGAGGGGACATGTCGTTTGGGCACCACATGATTCTCTGAAGCTCTGCTCTGGCATTGTGATGGAGTATTGGCCACATTCTAACTCACCACACTTTGGGTCTGTCAAGGCTGCAAGGTGCCACTCACACACACACACACGCACACACACACACACACACACATATATATATATATATATATATATATATATTTTATATATATATAATATATTTTGTATATGAGGGGTAGCGGGGTAGGGGTATCCTTATCAAAGGAGAAGTAAGGTGCCTCCTTCCCTCCGCTAGCCTGTGGGACACCCTTGGACAAGGTGAAGTACCCGTTTAGCCCGCCGATCAGGGTTATGTGAAGCATGGGTTGCAGGTGGTGGATGAAGATGAAGAGCAGCCGACAGATAGTTTTAGGTTATGGTCTCCACCTTCGCGCCGGTAGGCAGAGGATCTCTTTTTTTTTTTGAGGAGGACAATGGCTACGGTCACTGACCAGTATGGTCACTGCTAGGAAGGAAAGCAATGCAAACTACCTTCTTTATAGATGCCAAGAAAATCATGATTGTTGGACTTATCGATACTCAGAGAAAGGGCCCGGTAAATGGGTGCCCCCATAGGAGCAGCTTCCCCCCGGTAGGTAGTCATGTGCACCAGGCGACTCCAGGACCGTCAAACAGGCTACTAGGTGCAAAAATTAATATCACTGAAATTAGGAACTTGGAATTTTTTAGAACAATGAATGCGATGGAAAAATTTGAAAACATCAAAAAAGAAAAAGGAGGAGAGAGAGAAGATTTAAAAATATTAGGAATATCGGAAACGAGATGGAAAGGAGCAGGGATAAGAACAGGAGAGGATTGTAAGATTTTTACTCTGGGGGAGTCGAACAGCAAAGAGGTGTAGTCATTTTATTAGATAAGCAAAAAATCAAAAATTTTGTCAAAGGATATCGGGCTGTGTCAGGACAGAGTTCTATTAGTAAAATTAAAAGGAAAACCTTTTAAAAGAAATGTCATTCAAGTATATGCCTCAGCAAGTGAATGCAGTGAAGAACGTATAGAGGAATTTTATAATGACATGGAGTCTGCTGTAAAAAATCAGAAATAAATATCATAATGGTAATTTCAACGCAAAAATAGGAAAGCAAAGCGATGGATGCAGTGTAGGTAACCATGGCTTGGGAGAGAGAAATGAAAGAGGATACAGACTTGTAGAATGGGCAAAAGAACAAGAAATGGTTGTAGGAAACACCTGGTTTAAACAGCATCCTAGAAGATTATGGACATGGAGGAGTCCAGACAGCAGGATTAAAAACCAGATAGATTACATCCTGATTAGCAAAAAGGTTTCGAAATGTTTTAACAGTCGTAAAAACAGTTCCAAACGCGGACTGTTACAGTGAGCACAGATTAATTATAGGCACATTGAGGATAAAGTTAAAGAAAGTCAAGTATACAGCAGGAAACCCTAAATATGACTTGTGCAAATTGAAAACTGACAAAGAAATACAAGATAATTTTAACATAGAAGTAAAGAACAAATTTGATTTATTATCTGATCTAGAGATCCTATTTCAAGATGTAGATGATCAATGGGAAATGCTGAAGAATTCAATCAGTTGTGCAGCAGAAACAACTATTCTAAAAGTACAGAAAGTGGGCCGTAAGACATGGATGACTGAAGAAATTTTACAAATAATGGAAACAAGAAGACAGAACAAAAATAATCCTGCCAAATATGAAGAAATTCACAGAAAAGTCAGAACCTTATGTAAGGAGGCAAAAGTAACATGGCTTGAGAAAAATTGCAGTGAAATAGAAGAACAACACAACAGGAAAAATGTGAAACTAATGCACAAAAGAATTCAGGAGCTTACTAATCAAAGAACAAGTACATCAGCAGGCTGCCTAAAGACAAAAGATGGAAGAGTCATAATAGAAAAAGATCAGATCTTACATGTATGGTCAGATTACGTGAAAAACCTTTATGACGATAACAGAGACGAACAGTATCATGTTCAAAATAATAATGAAGGACCAGCAATTTTGAAGATGGAGGTTCAGAATGCTCTTAACCATGTGAAATCTGGCAAGACCGCCGGTTCAGACAGCGTCACAACAGAAATGATTAATGCTTTAGAAGAATATGGAATAGATAAAGTTACCAGTCTGCTTAATACAATATATGATACTGGAAATCTACCTCAGGAGTTATGTAATTCTGTATTTATTGCAATCCCAAAGAAATCAGGAGCCTTGGAATGTGATCAACATGGAACAATTAGTATAATGAGTCACATCACGAAGATTTTGCCAAGAATTATCATGCAAAGAGGTAGGAGGAAAATACAACCTGAAATAGGAGAAGAACAATGTGGTTTTGTAAAAGGCAAGGGTACAGTAAATGTTGTGTATATACTGAGAACCGTAATCGAACGTTCTATAGAAGTAAACAAAGATCTACACCTTTGCTTTATTGACTACTAGCTGACCCGGCCCGGCTTCGCCCAGGCCCTGGAGGGGATCTATCTATCTATCAGTCTGTCTGTCTGATTGTTTGTCTGTCTGTCTGTCTGGCTGACCCGGCCCGGCTTCACCCAGTCCCTGGTGGGGAGCATCTCATTTAATTCATATACGTAGTCATATAAGCTCTCCCGTTCCCGACTGTCTGTCTGTCTATCTGTCTGTCTGACCCGGCTTCACCCAGTCCCTGGTGGGGAGTATGTCATTTAATTCATATAAGTAGTCAAATAAGCTTCCGTTCCCGACTATCTGTCTATCTATCTGACCCGGCGTGGTTTCGCCCAGCTCCTGGCGCACAGTAACTTAAAAGAATGTCCTTCCACACACCATTCAATGAAAACTGTAGAAAAAGATGGGTTACAATGTTATGCATTATGCATTATTTTTATGAAAACTTTGAAAATGCCTTAAAGATTATATCATTATTTATTATAACTCATATGCCTGAAAATAACTATAGACAAAGAGTTTAACAATAGTGCAAGTAAGTCCAACAATATGACTATAAAGTATATAGAAATGTTATTAAAAGTTATGCCCCTTGAAATAACTTTTCTAGAGTGAAGTCCCCCTGCTATATAGACATTATATAATGAAAATGGAAAAGTAAATGTTATTAAATAAGTAGAAGATTTTACATTAAGAAATTATTATAGTCGGTTGCACAGGAATGAAAGAAAGACGTGTAGAAAATTTCATCTCAATCGGATGTACCGTTATCGAACGCATCCAATACATAAATCCCCACACACAAACAAACAAACATACACTCTGTTTTATAGATATAGACACACAGGCTTTCGATAAAGTGAGACATGTCAACATGATAAGTATGCTTGAGGATCTACAGATTGATGGAAAAGACCTTAGACTTGTAAAAACCATATATTTGAAACAACAAGCTGCCATAAGAGTTGATAATGAAGTAAGCCAATATAAGCCTATTAAGAGAGGTGTGAGACAAGGATGTGTAATGTCTCCAGATCTGTTTTCCTTGTGCAGTGAAAGTATTTTCAGAAATATTGAAGATATGGAAGGAATCAACATTGGGGGACGATGCATCAATGGCATTAGATATGCAGATGATACAGTCTTGATTGCAGACAATGAACAGGACCTGCAAAATTTAGTAGATACGGTTGTTACACACAGTGAACAACTAGGGTTGGAGTTAAATTGTAAAAAGACACAGATTATGGTCGTCACTAGGAAGAACGAAATATCACAATGTAACATACAAGTAAATGGGAATAATTTTCAACAAGTGAATAGGTACAATTATCTCGGAACAGTAATAACATCTGATGGGAGATGCCTTGAAGAGATTAGAACAAGAATCGCCATGGCAAAAGTAGCCTTCAGCAAGATGAAAAACATACTGACCAATAAAAAGATGTCAATTGAAACGAGAAAAAGAGTGTTGAGATGCTACATAGAACCTGTACTCTTATGTGGATGTGAAGCTTGGACAATGAGCAGTCAGGCTGAAAAACATCTGATGATTGTGGAAATGTGGTTTCTGAGGAAAATGCAAAGAATACCATGGAAAGCCAGAAAGACAAGTTCTTCAAGAAACAGATGAAGATCGTAAACTGATTGGAGACATTGGACGTGGACAGTCGCAGTTTTTTTGGGCATGTTATGAGAAGAAATGATCTGGAGAACTTGGTGACAAATGGTAAGATCGAGGGGAACAGACCAAGGGGAAGACCTAGAAGCAAGTACCTGGATGGCTTGGCCTTGTGGCATGGTCGAGACAGAAACACGGAGCTGATCCACGACTCTGGTGATCGAGTGAGATGGCAGAACATGACCGCCCACGCTTACCGGCATGGCACATGATGGATATATATATATATATATATATATATATATATATATATATATATATATATGTGTGTGTGTGTGTGTGTGTGTGTGTGTGTGTGTACAGAGAGAGTGTGAGAGAAGCCTCATGTGGAGGGGACCCTCATCTGTCAGGTAGTCCCTTGAACAGCTTCATCATGGAAGACCTACATTCCATAGGGTACAATTCCGGTCTTCACAACTCAAGTGGCATCCGGAACCTAACTATACAACATTCCGTCTTTCTCACTGTCTCTATAACAGGTATTGGTATATTGGTATATCTGTATATATATATATATATATATATATACATTTTGGGATTCTCAGGTAAGTAGAAACACTTTTTTCTCAAATTTTCATTTTCTCTCCATTGCTCTCATTTTTTCATCTTTTTATTTTTCTCATCTCGTCGTTACGCCTTAATTTAGTCACCGGAGGGTCTTCTCCGTGACTATATGTTGTGTTGTGTGTATGTATTTGTTTGCTGATGAAGGCTAGCCGCCGCAACGTCCTGTATGTGTCGAAATTCTGTTATGTAAAGCTGCATTACTTTGTGTTATTTTATATTGTTTTTAAGTGGCAAGACCAGATCACAAATACTGAAGTATTGGAAAGATCAGGTTGTGTGACGGTATATTCCATGCTCAGTCTTCGTAGACTTAGATGGATAGGACACGTTAGGAGGATGGATGGTGGTAGAATACCAAAGGACATCTGTTTTGGTGAATTACAGGTGGGTAAAAGATGCGTGTAAGCGGTGCATAATTGATACAGGCACTGGTAATGCACATTAGGAGCAAGTCGCAGAAATATCAGAAATTGAATAAAGACAAGGAGAAATTATTGCAGATAAGTCACACACCGAGCATGTGAGACGTAAGATGGTGCATGATGGTGACAATGACCATGTGTTCACATGCATCCACTGTGGACGAACATTTACAGCGCAGATTGGCCTTAACAGTTACATTCGCCACCGCCATCCATCCATCCAACATGTGCCATGCCGATAAGCGTGGGGGGTCATATTTTGCCATCTCACTCGATAACCAGAGTCGTGGATCAGCTCCGTGTTTCTGTCTCGACCATGCCACATGGCCAAGCCATCCAGATATTTAATTCTTAGTCTTTCCTTTCGTCTCCTCCCTTCGATCTTGCAATCGCTTTGTTGTGGTTATTAAGCCTTTTTGAAGCTGTCAAGACGGCAAGGTGCCAATATGTTTGTGTAGTCCTGTATTTGAAAAAAGATTCTTAGAAACGAAACGTCAGTTGTCCTTTGTGGCCTTTAATACTTGTTTGTTTTTATATTATTATTTCATTATTATATATTTGCTGTTTGTTTCTTGTTGTGGATACTGTTCACTCTGTTTCACATATATGGTATGTACACTGTTTCTGTGTTAAGTATGTCTCATCTTTTCGCGGGAGCTAAACATGCATAACTGTTTGTAATTCATATAGTAGTAGTAGTAGTAGCAGTAGTAATAGTAGTTGTAGTGCTAGTAGTAGTAGTAGTAGTAATAGTAGTACTAGTAGTGGTGGTACTGATAGTATTAGTAGTAGTAACAGTAGTGGTGGTGGTAGAAGAAACAACAATAGTAGTAGTAATGGTGGTGGTGTTAGTAATAGTAGTAGTAGTAGTAGTCGTAGTAGTAGTAGTAGTAGTAGTAGTAGTAGTAGTAGTAGTAGTAGTAGTAGTAGTAGTAGTAGTAGTAGTAGTAGTAGTAGTAGTAGTAGCATTAGCAGTAGTAGTAGAAGCAGTTGTAGTAGTGGTGGTAGTCGTAGTAGTAGTAGTAGTAGTAGTAGTAGTAGTAGTAGTAGTAGTAGTTATAGTAGTAGTAGTAGTAGTAATAGTAGTAGTAGTAGTAGTAGCAGTAGTAGTAGTAGTAGTAGTAGTAGTAGTAGTAGTAGTAGTGGTAGTAGTAGTAGTAGTAGTAGTAGTAGTAGTAGTAGTAGTAGTAGTAGTAGTAGTAGTAGTAGGAGGACCAGAAGCAGCAAAAGTGCTGTATTTTAGCGGCATATAATTTCACATAAAGTGGATGTTACACAGAGCTCCGTTGGAAAGGTTAAGGGGCGATGTTTAAAATCTACTTTGAAGTAACCACATATGGATGTTTGATTAAACGTTTAGTGATGTAGTAAATAACTTGATGAGAACTTTCCGTCCTATTTCCAGCCACATAAGTTCCCTTTGCATCATTTATTGGCTGTTCATGATTTTCTAGGAAATTTGACCTTTTGTAGTTTGATATTGCTTCCTAACTGCGGCCTCCTTATCATTATGAAAATCAAAGAACAAAACATTGCTTCCCATAGACGTATGAAGGGGAATTGTTCAGTAAATTGATCTTTCTTGTATAACAAAAAAAAAAATTAAAATAAAATAAAAGCCGGAAAAGTCAAGAGGATCACCTTCATTTGCACTGGGTGTTACCCCACATGGCTCGGTTTCTTTCCGCAGGACTGACTGCCGAAAGCGTCGAATAAAAGCAGGAATTCCGTAGTTCCAGCGACGACTCCCGGAAGACTCCGAGAAAAATGCACTCGCGAACGTGAATCGAACTCACACACTTTGCAGCGCGAGGCAGGTAGCGTAATCACTTGGCTACCTAGACTCCCCTTGTATAACAATGTTACAGTTCAGTGGCTATATCTACTGCCTGCAGATCCAATGGCCATATGTTCAATTCCTCAATGAGGCAGGGAATTTTATATGTTAAATTAACATGGTCTTCCAAGTTAACCTAAAATAACATAAAAACCAGGAAATATTCTATGAAGTAATAGCTTCGGGGATGATACTGACAGATGGATGTATGCTGAGGTTGATGAAGGCGTCCTGTAAAATAAGTGCCACTAAGTTCTTTAAAACTATCGTCATCATCATCATCAACTTCCACTTTTGCCGTCAAGGGTCGTGGGAAGGAATAGTTGACATGTAAGCTCCTGACGGGCGATACTGGATAGTGCCATTTCGTGTGACTGTACAATGTCTTTGACGTCGACAGCCGATTTTCTTCTCGTGTCAGATCTTCATTGATGTACTGCAAGTGCTAGTAGTTGATAGATTTGCATTCTATCTAGATAGCCGAATAATTTGATCTTCTGTCTTTCAATATTTGTGACACAAGGTGTTGATCCCACTGCCTGCTTGATAACATCATTTCTTATTCGGTCTCGTATAGTTAAGTTTAAAGCTCTTCTCAAGCGTCTCATCTCACAGGTGTTGATTTTGCGTTAAGTGTGACTTGGCTAATGTCTAATTTGATAATGGTAGCATATGGTTCGTGTGAATATGCTATTTATTATCTGCCTTTTTCTTTGTGACTATCATATTGTTTGGTTTGCCTGGGAGTTACCACTGATAGAATTACACAGACACTGGCTAAACGACCGTCATCATCATCATCAAGTGCCGTGCCGGCTGGCGTAGGCGTTCATGGCTCTCCATAGATCTCGGTCTTTGGTTTTCTGGATCAACTCTGCTGCTGATATTCCTCCATGCCACCGTCTCAATCCATCCAGCATCACTTCTCTTGGTCTACCTCTGCCTCTCTTCCCCTCGATCTTTCCAGTTGTTACGATGTTCTCCAATGCCTCTCTTCTCATCACATGACCGAGGAAAGCTGTTTGTCTCTGTCTTATTGTTGTATATAATGTTCTAGTTTCATTAGCCTGTTTCAGGCAGTCGTCGTTAGTTACTCTGGCAGTCCAAGGAATTCGCAACATTCGTCTCAGGAACCACATCTCTGTTGCTTCTAATTTCTTCTTAATTTGTTCATTTACATTCCAAGATTCACTGCCATACAGCAAAACTGGTTCTACATAGCATTTCAGCACTCTCTTTCTTACATTCAGTGACAGTGACTTATTGCATATGATACTCTTCATTTTCTGAAATGCAGCTTTTGCCTGCCCTATTCTGCTCCTAATCTCTGTTGTACATCTTCCATCTGATGTTATAAATGCCCCTAGGTATCTAAAATTATCAACTTGGTTAAGGATTTTCCCTTCTATTTCTATGTCACATTTTGGTGTCACCATTTTCTTTGATATTACCATTGTTACTGTTTTCTTGATATTCAAGTTGAGTCCTTTCCTTGCACTCTCTGTTACTACAACGTCTAATAATTGTTGTAGGTCTGTTGAATTATCCGCCACCAATACTGTGTCATCTGCATAGCGTATATTATTTATATTATAACCTCCAACTAGTATTCCTGGCATCTCTTTGATCTCTCTCATTATTACTTCGCTATACAGGGAGAAAAGATCTGGTGACAAGACACACCCTTGTCGTACTCCTAGCTTTATCTGTTCGTAACTACCCTCTTTATTTCCCATTTTAATTGCTGCTACTTGGTTCCAGTAAATATTCTTTATTATTCTTAAATCTTTTCCATCAGTGTTGATATCTTCCAACATTTTAATCAGTTCATCATGTTTTACTTTATCAAATGCCTTAGTATAATCTATGAAGCACAAATATATGTCCCTCTGTTCCTCTATTGACCTTTCTATTAGTCTCCGCAATGTATAAATTGCATTGTTTGTGCCCTTTCCTTCCACAAATCCATACTGTTCTTCACTAATTTCCATTTTTATTTTCTTTTTGGTTCTTCTCATTATGATTCTCAGTAGAAGCTTAGTGATATGGTTTATAAGGTTAATTGTACGAAAATCTTCACAATCAATTGCTCCTGGTCTTTTTGGTATAGCTATAAATACAGATTTCAGCATATCACTGGGTAAATATCCACTGCTGTAAATATCATTCAACATTTTGGTTAATATATCTACTCCAAATTCTCCCAATACTTCTAATTCTTCTATTGTGATTTCATCTGGCCCAGCTGTTTTTCCTTTCTTCATACGTTTCATAGCGTCAGCGACTTCTTCTTTCAGAATAGGTGGACCTTCTAAGTTACTATCTTCTGTTAATTCTGCCCTTTCTCGTTCATATAATTCTCTTATATACTCATTCCACCTTTTCATTATAGCATCTTCCTCTAATATTATCTTTCCTGTTTTTTATTTCAAACACCCTGTATTTATTCTTATTTTTTTTCCTGTAAGCTCACTGATTTGTCTGTGCATATTTTTTGAATCTTTAATGGAATTTAATTCAATTTTTTTTGCATTGCTCGTTTAACCAACTTTCTTTAGCCTTCCCACATTTATCTTTTATTTCTTTATTTATCTTAGCGTATTCTTGTTTGTCATTTTTATACTGTTTTCTTTTGTCCATCAGGTTTAAGATATCTTCATTCATCCATTTTTTCTTAGCTATTTTGCCTCTCTCAGGTAATACTTCTTTGCTAGTTTGATGAATGGAGTCCCTTAACATTTCCTGCCTCGAAGTGCCTACACCGGCAACCGTCGAGGTATCACTCAACTCGTAATAATGCAAAACAGCAACGAAGGACGAGGAATTAAACTTGCGTCCTTACCTTGAATACAATGATAATCAACGGCACAAGTCAAGATCTCAAAGCGCTACCAGAAGTTTATTCCGTGGCAGACATGTGAACATTAAACTCACGTAGACCTGTAGGTTGACCCCTATAGACAGGGTCGGCGCCTACTTTACTGATCCACCGATGAGTGTTCAGTCTACTGCGCTCTGCTTGACGCCCTGATCCACTGATTCCATTTAAGCTGTAATTCCACTCTAGGTTTTTCCGCCCGGTTACTTCACTGCAGTATTATCATCAACAGATCCCCTCTCCTGACTCATAGCTGTCTCACGCTCATATCATCGCGTCCAGAGGTCACCTCACACAGATCCTTAGAAAAACACGTCCTTGTTCTACAGCACAATCACAGCGTCTCCCGTTGCTGTCCACTGACGTTGTCCACATTCTCCTTGGATTCATTTGTTTACGTCCACTTTCGTGTCCGAGTGGGAATTCCCATTTTCCAATTTATACTTTTCGGTGGTGGGTCGTGCCGCCGTATGGCATAATGCCCCCTCCCAGATAAAAAAATGTGTAACATTTTTTTCCTTTTAACTATATGTGTATAAATATATTGTATAATCATAACTAACTATAACCATAATAACAACAGACTAGTACTTGGTTGTCCCCGTTTATCTACCCTAAAAAAAATATAAAGTTATACGACGGGCACGCCCACCTGTCCAAACCCAACGTTGGACGTCGTGTGGCTGATCATGGGGATCAGACCAACTAATAAACATATTAGTCCCTACCTTGTCTCAATAGATAAGTGTGTCCTAGCTCTAGGTATTACCATGAGTTTCGGACGAGGGTAATCATGGGGTTTCCAAGTAGATCATCCTCATTGTTAATTATGGTTGCTGTTATTATTGTATACTCCATATATTTTCCTTCTTACAATTTTTCCATCTGTGGGTAGGGTGACATGTGCTCCACGAGAATCCTCAGAAATATTTTCACTTTTGTGGATATGTTGAGAGCGATGACTGATTATTATGGATCTTCATGTAATAATGACACGTAATACAATTAATTCAACTAGAGATTCATTCTAATGACTTAACCTTATAATCAAATACTTTCCCGAACAATGATTAATTAACCCAAAACCATACTATAATATTTCAATTAATCAATACTCAATTAACTAACATTTGTTATTTAACCACAGAATTACAACATGTAAATTAAAATGTTCACTGTCCATAAGTTCACTTCACAGTTACAATACTTGTATGCTCGAATCCGTGTCCGAATAACCAATGTTTGAACAACCGAGCGATCACACATTGAGTAGATACTTCCGATGGCGTAGTTATTCATTCATACACTCTGTCAATATGGAAAAATTGCTACCATGTGTATCTATATCTACTAAATCACATCTTACATTACATTATATATTTTGTCAATTAATGTAACATTGTTATTCAATAAGGTGCGTTTAGAATTTATGTTTATTAAATTTTATAACACTCATAAAAGAACAGAACATTAAAATATAATTAAAGAACCTATAACATAGATCTGTTCCTCTATTAATTATAATCGACTGAGAATGTCTCTGATTGACTGATTAAAATCTTGCAGACATAGAGTTGTGAAGAATCATACCTATTAAAGATTCAAGACATCTAAAAAAAAAATTAAATCAGGAATATAATATTCAACAAGAATGAATATTGAAATCAAATAATATTCATATAAATTTAGTAATGTTCTCTATTATAGACATAATTATCAAAGAATAAAGAATCGAATTATTTCTAAGTTGAATTATAGAATTATTAGATAGTGTGAACAATTCTGACAAGTGATACCTTGCATAACTAAGTAATAAGACCTAAGATTCTAATGTGTCTGTAGTGTATTATGTGTTGATTTGACCCTAACCTTTCATCCCATTTTATTTTCCTTTATTTATTTCTTCCATTCAATTTTTTTTCTTTCTTTCTTTCTTTGTTTCAAACCTGTAAAATCTCTCTTCTGCACTCATGCCAATATTTGTACATTGTATTGATTGAAACAATGTTATTGTCTTCAGTCTTGTGTATCTTCTGTAATGCATACGCTGTAACGACGTATGTTTGTACTGAGTGCGTGTAACTTTCATTCTGTTTTTGGGATTTTTAACAAAAATGTCATTGAGAAACATGTAATCATGTTTGATTTGTTTTGTAACAACAGTTATTTCTTCATGTTTGGGTTCGTTGACTTTGTACAATTCGCAATTATTTACCGTTGTGTTATCACGTATGTCTACAGTTGATGTACCCTGTTCTGTTTGCGTGTTTTCTTCTTTAATTTCTTCTTCTTCTTCTTGTGTTGTTTCAATTTGTGCATTTGTACTTGTAAGTGTTTCGTTAGACTTGTGTTCTATAGTTCCTTTCTGAACGAAATCTCTGGCGTTTGGTTCTTTCACTACTGTAGCACATACTTTACTTGTGTGATTACTTTCTTCCATTTGTCTTATACGCTCCTTCCACATTGCTTCCTTTGCAATAATCTCATTCTGAAGTGTGAGTCGTTTTTGCATGATTTCTGTCTCTACGATTAATTGTCTTGCCTTTAACTCTTTTTCCTTAGCCACCATTTCGTTCGCGTTGCAGGGCTATTCGTTCTTGTCGTTCACGTGTAGCTTGAAGTTGCTCTGTTGCCAGTTTCTCCTGTCGTTCCATCCTCTCACGTGCAGCTTGAGCTCTAAATTCCTGTATGACCCAATTCCTAAGTTCTGCTCCAGCCAATCCATTCTTCTCACCCAATTCCATGAATTCTTGTAGTGTAGACATCTTGTCCTACCTGTAAACTGAGCTATCTAGCTGAAATACATAGCGAAGTGGCAAGAGAAGAACAGACCCGACAAATTTACAATAAGGTTCTTCGCGGAACAGAGTAGCTATCGACTTCAATACTAAGTCCTGTGGTATCAACGTCGACCCGAAATATCAACTTAATTAACACAAATACTGTCACGTTGACGACCACCTAAAATATATCACTCAAAATATACGATCATTATACGAACCGTGACATATATAAGCCACAAAATAATTATGGGAAAATATGTTCAATATAAGGAATATAAATATATAAATACAGCGGACCAATACTAATACTGACAAAAGACGATTGACGTACGACGAAAGTACATATTATCATTCATAAAAGACAAAATCAATTTTGAATTTTAAGTGACAACACGATAAACACTTTATATATTACTCACAATTACGATACTCTTATACTGAATGAAATATATGTAAACCATATAAATAATGTGAGAATATAAAAATATATACATATGACACTAGATAATCAATAGTCACAGTAGACGATTAACGAGAGACGAAAATACCAATCAATGTTTCAACACGACAACAAATACTTTCAGACTTAGATTCAACATAACATACTACTGACTTATCATACAAAACAAACGGTTGTTAATTTATAATAAATTTTGACATAATTGAAAATACGACACCTTATTAAACTTTAAAAACAAAATCAATGTCACACCAATTGACAATTACAACAGGTACTGGCCTTAAGAAAATTGCGGTGTCGGTGTCCTCTACGAATTTCCAAATGTTCATTCCATGCTCGACTGTTCCAAATGCTCGAATATATTCGTTTTCTGCAGTCGACAATTAATGGAGGTTCTCCTCGAAAACACAATATCATGGTAAATTGACACGATGGTGTAATGCACTTACACCAGCACCTAGACCACGCGGTCTGTGGCCGACTGACAAAACCTAGTCGGTTATGGTGCACCCGTCGAACTTTGAGTTAAATTTGGGTATATGATTGTAACGATACCCACAGTAGACTGGTGTGAGCTGTCTTATCCGTCCTTCTATTCCTCTATGATGACGTGTGTAGTGTCTCTGTAATGTCTCATATGTAGTGTTGGCGATAAAAGAATGCGATATTATATGCAGAAACTTCGTGTCCGTTGATCCTATGCCAGTGAGGTGTCAGATTAATATAATGAACTGGCACCGTGAGACAACCGAAATGCTGCTTCGCCAACTGTAAATAGTCAGCAACAATGTGTCCGTGACGACTGAAATGTCGCTAGTAAATCCTTGCTCACTTGGTATGGCGGCGCAATGTGAGTCTAGTATCCGATAACGGCATCATAATATGAAGTTGAAATAGTGAAGGTTGCGTGCGGGAATATTGTGGGGCAGTGTCAGTGAGGAAAAATGTCCTGAAAGGGTTATGTGGAGGGACAAGGTTTGGGAGTAGTGTCGTTCATTACAAAGTAGTATGTTCGTTTTCCACAGCTTATAAAAGTGCACCTCCGAAATTTACCGGTGACCCACGCTCCTCAACGTTGTCATGTTCAGTATACGATATATATCTCTGACTGCAGTGTAACTTGCTCTGCTCTGTCCCCAAATTCTGATAGGATAATTTGTATATAATGTCTTCTGTTTCGGAGTTCCTCGATAATGTGGGGTATGTAACAATTCAACCCACAAATCGTTATTAATGTATTACTTCAGCAATGGAGTTGCGAGAATAAACAATTACTAACTCCTGAGCAGTTTCCAACGATCAGTTACTGTGAAATGTCAATCTGTTAATAGCTTAATGTGACAGCGCAGTGTTTCTCAGGCTCTCAATGCCTACTATGATGGTTATAAGTATATTCCATATCAACCATGGTGTCAAACGTTTTGTATGGCTTGTGTCTATTGTTTATCTTCTTTTCCAAGGTAACATCAAAGCTATAAGTGTCACACATTCGTTCTAAATATAATGTTCTTAAATATCTTATAATCTCTTTTAATGTTCGTTGTTCAGAACTCTTTGATAGCACTGTGCTGTGTTTAATATAGTGCAGTTTTGCGCGTACGGTGCATTCTGTCTGCGTAATTATTATACTGTTATTGCAACTCTTATACGCAACGGTGTTATTACACTACTACTTTCTCACTGTCTTGACATGTTAATTCTCATTGCACTGTTCTTGTGAAATATAACCTTCCAACTTACTGTTGTAACCTGCAAACTGAATGATCGTCCAGTTTACCCATTCCTGCTCTTCTCCATTTTGTGACGTCGAACTTGTGTGTGATTTGTGTAGTGCGGTGCAACTCAAGATGTTGGCGTGCAAATGTTTCTACGCTCAGCTGACTGAATCTGGCAGGAATTTCGTGTTGACAATTAATTTATGCAGCGAGTCCAGTGACGACCCCCATATGCCTCGAAGTGCCTACACCGGCAACCGTCGAGGTATCACTCAACTCGTAATAATGCAAAACAGCAACGAAGGACGAGGAATTAAACTTGCGTCCTTACCTTGAATACAATGATAATCAACGGCACAAGTCAAGATCTCAAAGCGCTACCAGAAGTTTATTCCGTGGCAGACATGTGAACATTAAACTCACGTAGACCTGTAGGTTGACCCCTATAGACAGGGTCGGCGCCTACTTTACTGATCCACCGATGAGTGTTCAGTCTACTGCGCTCTGCTTGACGCCCTGATCCACTGATTCCATTTAAGCTGTAATTCCACTCTAGGTTTTTCCGCCCGGTTACTTCACTGCAGTATTATCATCAACAGATCCCCTCTCCTGACTCATAGCTGTCTCACGCTCATATCATCGCGTCCAGAGGTCACCTCACACAGATCCTTCGAAAAACACGTCCTTGTTCTACAGCACAATCACAGCGTTCCCCCGTTGCTGTCCACTGACGTTGTCCACATTTTCCTTGGATTCATTTGTTTACGTCCACTTTCGTGTCCGAGTGGGAAATTCCCATTTTCCAATTTATACTTTTCGTGGTGGGTCGTGCCGCCGTATGGCATAATGCCCCCTCCCAGATAAAAAAATGTGTAACATTTTTTTCCTTTTAACTATATGTGTATAAATATATTGTATAATCATAACTAACTATAACCATAATAACAACAGACTAGTACTTGGTTGTCCCCGTTTATCTACCCTAAAAAAATATAAAGTTATACGACGGGCACGCCCACCTGTCCAAACCCAACGTTGGACGTCGTGTGGCTGATCATGGGGATCAGACCAACTAATAAACATATTAGTCCCTACCTTGTCTCAATAGATAAGTGTGTCCTAGCTCTAGGTATTACCATGAGTTTCGGACGAGGGTAATCATGGGGTTTCCAAGTAGATCATCCTCATTGTTAATTATCGTTGCTGTTATTATTGTATACTCCATATATTTTCCTTCTTACAATTTTTCCATCTGTGGGTAGGGTGACATGTGCTCCACGAGAATCCTCAGAAATATTTTCACTTTTGTGGATATGTTGAGAGCGATGACTGATTATTATGGATCTTCATGTAATAATGACACGTAATACAATTAATTCAACTAGAGATTCATTCTAATGACTTAACCTTATAATCAAATACTTTCCCGAACAATGATTAATTAACCCAAAACCATACTATAATATTTCAATTAATCAATACTCAATTAACTAACATTTGTTATTTAACCACAGAATTACAACATGTAAATTAAAATGTTCACTGTCCATAAGTTCACTTCACAGTTACAATACTTGTATGCTCGAATCCGTGTCCGAATAACCAATGTTTGAACAACCGAGCGATCACACATTGAGTAGATACTTCCGATGGCGTAGTTATTCATTCATACACTCTGTCAATATGGAAAAATTGCTACCATGTGTATCTATATCTACTAAATCACATCTTACATTACATTATATATTTTGTCAATTAATGTAACATTGTTATTCAATAAGGTGCGTTTAGAATTTATGTTTATTAAATTTTATAACACTCATAAAAGAACAGAACATTAAAATATAATTAAAGAACCTATAACATAGATCTGTTCCTCTATTAATTATAATCGACTGAGAATGTCTCTGATTGACTGATTAAAATCTTGCAGACATAGAGTTGTGAAGAATCATACCTATTAAAGATTCAAGACATCTAAAAAAAAATTAAATCAGGAATATAATATTCAACAAGAATAAATATTGAAATCAAATAATATTCATATAAATTTAGTAATGTTCTCTATTATAGACATAATTATCAAAGAATAAAGAATCGAATTATTTCTAAGTTGAATTATAGAATTATTAGATAGTGTGAACAATTCTGACAAGTGATACCTTGCATAACTAAGTAATAAGACCTAAGATTCTAATGTGTCTGTAGTGTATTATGTGTTGATTTGACCCTAACCTTTCATCCCATTTTATTTTCCTTTATTTATTTCTTCCATTCAATTTTTTTTCTTTCTTTCTTTCTTTGTTTCAAACCTGTAAAATCTCTCTTCTGCACTCATGCCAATATTTGTACATTGTATTGATTGAAACAATGTTATTGTCTTCAGTCTTGTGTATCTTCTGTAATGCATACGCTGTAACGACGTATGTTTGTACTGAGTGCGTGTAACTTTCATTCTGTTTTTGGGATTTTTAACAAAAATGTCATTGAGAAACATGTAATCATGTTTGATTTGTTTTGTAACAACAGTTATTTCTTCATGTTTGGGTTCGTTGACTTTGTACAATTCGCAATTATTTACCGTTGTGTTATCACGTATGTCTACAGTTGATGTACCCTGTTCTGTTTGCGTGTTTTCTTCTTTAATTTCTTCTTCTTCTTCTTGTGTTGTTTCAATTTGGGCATTTGTACTTGTAAGTGTTTCGTTAGACTTGTGTTCTATAGTTCCTTTCTGAACGAAATCTCTGGCGTTTGGTTCTTTCACTACTGTAGCACATACTTTACTTGTGTGATTACTTTCTTTCATTTGTCTTATACGCTCCTTCCACATTGCTTCCTTTGCAATATTCTCATTTTCAAGTGTGAGTCGTTTTTGGATGATTTCTGTCTCTACGGTTAATTGTCTTGCCTTTAACTCTTTTTCCCTAGCCACCATTCGTTCGCGTTCCAAAGCTATTTCTTTTTCTCTGGACTCTATTCGTTCGCGTTGCAGGGTTATTCGTTCTTGTCGTTCACGCGTAGCTTGAAGTTGCTCTGTTGCCAGTTTCTCCTGTCGTTCCATCCTCTCACGTGCAGCTTGAGCTCTAAATTCCTGTATGACCCAATTCCTAAGTTCTGCTCCAGCCAATCCATTCTTCTCACCCATGTCCATGAAGTCTTGAAGTGTTGACATCTTGTCCTACCTGTAAAATGAGCTATCTAGCTGAAATAAATAGCGAAGTGGCAAGAGAAGAAAAGACTCGACAAATTTACAATAAGGTTCTTCGCGGAACAGAGTAGCTATCGACTTCAATACTAAGTCCTGTGGTATCAACGTCGACCCGAAATATCAACTTAATTAACACAAATACTGTCACGTTGACGACCACCTAAAATATATCACTCAAAATATACGATCATTATACGAACCGTGACATATATAAGCCACAAAATAATTATGGGAAAATATGTTCAATATAAGGAATATAAATATATAAATACAGCGGACCAATACTAATACTGACAAAAGACGATTGACGTACGACGAAAGTACATATTATCATTCATAAAAGACAAAATCAATTTTGAATTTTAAGTGACAACACGATAAACACTTTATATATTACTCACAATTACGATACTCTTATACTGAATGAACTATATGTAAACCATATAAATAATGTGAGAATATAAAAATATATACATATGACACTAGATAATCAATAGTCACAGTAGACGATTAACGAGAGACGAAAATACCAATCAATGTTTCAACACGACAGCAAATACTTTCAGACTTAGATTCAACAGAACATACTATTGACTTATCATACAAAACAAACGGTTGTTAATTTATAATAAATTTTGACATAATTGAAAATACGACACCTTATTAAACTTTAAAAACAAAATCAATGTCACACCAATTGACAATTACAACAGGTACTGGCCTTAAGAAAATTGCGGTGTCGGTGTCCTCTACGAATTTCCAAATGTTCATTCCATGCTCGACTGTTCCAAATGCTCGAATATATTCGTTTTCTGCAGTCGACAATTAATGGAGGTTCTCCTCGAAACACAATATCTGGTAAATTGACACGATGGTGTAATGCACTTACACCAGCACCTAGACCACGCGGTCTGTGGCCGACTGACAAAACCTAGTCGGTTATGGTGCACCCGTCGAACTTTGAGTTAAATTTGGGTATATGATTGTAACGATACCCACAGTAGACTGGTGTGTGCTGTCTTACCCGTCCTTCTATTCCTCTATGATGACGTGTGTAGTGTCTCTGTAATGTCCCATATGTAGTGTTGGCGATAAAAAAATGCGATATTATATGCAGAAACTTCGTGTCCGTTGATCCTATGCCAGTGAGGTGTCAGATTAATATAATGAACTGGCACCGTGAGACAACCGAAATGCTGCTTCGCCAACTGTAAATAGTCAGCAACAATGTGTCCGTGACGACTGAAATGTCGCTAGTAAATCCTTGCTCACTTGGTATGGCGGCGCAATGTGAGTCTAGTATCCGATAATGGCATCATAATATAAGGTTGAGACAGTGAAGGTTGAGTGCGGGAATATTGTGGGGCGGTGTCAGTGAGGAAAAATGTCCTGAAAGGGTTATGTGGAGGAACAAGGTTTGGGAGTAGTGTCGTTCGTTTTCCACAGATTATAAAAGTGCACCTCCGACATTTACCGGTGACCCACGCTCCTCAACGTTGTCATGTTCAGTATACTCTGCTCTGTCCCCAAATTCTGCTAGGATAATTCGTATATAATGTCTTCTGTTTCGGAGTTCCTCGATAATGTGGGGTATGTAACAATTTAACCCACAAATCGTTATTAATGTATTACTTCAGAAATGGAGTTGCGAGAATAAATAATTACTAACTCCTGAGCAGTTTCCAATGATCAGTTACTGTTAATAGCTTAATGTGACAGCGCAGTGTTTCTCAGGCTCTCAATGCCTACCATGATGGTTATAAGTATATTCCATATCGACCATGGTGTCAAACGTTTTGTATGGCTTGTGTCTATTGTTTATCTTCTTTTCCAAGGTAACATCAAAGCTATAAGTGTCACACATTCGTTCTAAATATAATGTTCTTAAATATCTTATAATCTCTTTTAATGTTCGTTGTTCAGAACTCTTTGATAGCACTGTGCTGTGTTCAATATAGTGCAGTTTTGCGCGTATGGTGCGACTATTATATTTCCACTGCACTTCTTTTACGTAATGGTGTTCTTACGTCCCGATATGTTAATTCTTATTGCATTGTTCTTATACTATACACACTTTCACTTACTGTTGTAACTTGTAAACTGTATGATCTTTCAGTTTACTTCTTGCTCTTCTCCATTTTCGTGACGTGGAGTTTTTGTGCGTTCTTTCCTTCTGTGTGTGATTCGTGTAGTACGGTGCAACTCAAGATGGATATCGGCGTGCAAATTTTCTACGTTAAGCTGACTGAATCTGGCAGGAATTTCGTGTTGAAAATTAATTTATGCAGCGAGTCCAGTGACGACCCCCATATGCCTCGAAGTGCCTACACCGGCAACCGTCGAGGTATCACTCAACTCGTAATAATGCAAAACAGCAACGAAGGACGAGGAATTAAACTTGCGTCCTTACCTTGAATACAATGATAATCAACGGCACAAGTCAAGATCTCAAAGCGCTACCAGAAGTTTATTCCGTGGCAGACATGTGAACATTAAACTCACGTAGACCTGTAGGTTGACCCCTATAGACAGGGTCGGCGCCTACTTTACTGATCCACCGATGAGTGTTCAGTCTACTGCGCTCTGCTTGACGCCCTGATCCACTGATTCCATTTAAGCTGTAATTCCACTCTAGGTTTTTCCGCCCGGTTACTTCACTGCAGTATTATCATCAACAGATCCCCCTCTCCTGACTCATAGCTGTCTCACGCTCATATCATCGCGTCCAGAGGTCACCTCACACAGATCCTTCGAAAAACACGTCCTTGTTCTCCAGCACAATCACAGCGTTCCCCCGTTGCTGTCCACTGACGTTGTCCACATTCTCCTTGGATTCATTTGTTTACGTCCACTTTCGTGTCCGAGTGGGAAATTCCCATTTTCCAATTTATACTTTTCGTGGTGGGTCGTGCCGCCGTATGGCATTTCCCATTGTTCATCTATACTCTGTATTTTAGTTATTGCATTGTATGGCTGGTTCTGTTTTGAAGAGATTAATGGCAGAATATAAACAGATGACACTGAACCCGCCAGAAGGAATCATCACCGGACCTGTTAATGAAGAGAATTTCTTTGAATGGGAGGCCGGGTTCCATATGTTGCTGTAATATAGCCGGGGGCGGGGTTGGGATGAACGCCCAACCTTGCATACATACCCCAATGGCTCGTGCATTCATCACCACTGTAGCAAAAGTCCAACTCCTGGCCTTCTCGTCGCGGACCTGTTTTAACTAATAGGAGAAGGTGTGGCTGTGAGTCACTGACGCCGAGAAATAACCAGAACGCTCCAGATGTGTATGCTCCTACATGCATGCCCAGACACGTGTGTACGCGCGTACACACCTAAACTCGAGTAAGACCACAGTCTGCTCTAGCAAGGGAAAGGTGCTGAAGAGGGAGGCAACCAGCCAGGAGGCGCACCACAGAATTCAGGATGCCACGCAATCGCGCCATGAAATATGTCGACTACTGCTAAATGTTATGGTGCTCGCCCTGCTTTGGATCCCCCAGGCAGGTGCAGTGCCGGGCCCTATGCCTCGAAAGGGTCCAACCACAACTACTGGAGGTCCATCGTAAATGTCCTGTGGAGCCAGTGGGACCTGAGAACAGAGCGTCTGGCCATACCAAACAGACTAAACATAATGCACTGGTATGCGGAGGGAGTCAGCAAAAAAAAACAAAAAAAAACAAACAAACTAGAAAACATCTTGGACCAAGAAAAAGTAAGCGTATTTTGCTTGCAAGAAACTCATCTCAACGAAAATATAGCCTTCAAAATCAGAGGCTCCAGTGTTACCAATCTGACCGAAAGGGCAAGCGAAAGGGTGGGATACTGACCCTTATACAAAAAAATAACATTACTGCTTCCCAAACTGATGTTTACATGGACGGGACTGAGTATCAGACACTTAAACATAAGACAGACAATACAAACCTTCATCTGTTCAATTACTACTGTCCAAGTGATCGTCCACAGGCACTGGACACACTACCATTAAAATAAAATTAAAAAAAAATATTGTGTGTGGCGACTTCAATAGCTACTCTCAGAGCTGGGGCTATGATCACATGGACCAGAGAGGAAAGAGACTAGAAGACTGGCAGGATGAGAACAGATTCATCTTGATTAACAAGCCGTCCAACCCACATAATTTCTACTCGAGATCATGGCATACTACAACTATACCTGACCTGGCTTTTCATTCACCAGTCCTGGAGTGGAGCATTACACGAATTGTTGGGAAACAACTTGGTGGCAATGACCAGCGGCCTGTCTTCCTAACTGTAGAAAATGAGATTGTAAGTGAAAGCAGCACCCTCTCGAGGTGGAACTACATGGAAGCAGACTGGGCAATGTACACGCATGACACCAGCATACTAGTTAGAAACCTGCATACTGAGAAAGACATAAATAAAGTAGTTGAAGAGTTTGGTAAATGCATACTACAGGCAGAACGAGAAATAGTACCAGGAGAAGTCCGTAAAAATTATAAACCCTACTGAAGTAGTGAACTGGAACAGTTGCATAATGATGTTGAAGTGTGTAGAAAGCAAGCAGAGGCCAAACCCAGCGAAGAGCACCACAATAAATATAAGCACGCAAAAGCCAAATTTCAAAGGGTCAAGCTGCAGGCTAAACGGAGAAGCTAGCAGGAGAAAACAGAGTCACTGAACATTGAAAGAGACACAGGGAAGTTGTGGAAGCTAATAAAACAACTTAAACTTAACTATGAGGGCACAGGGAGAAACTCAAAAATTGCACTACATAATGACGGAAACATCTTAACAGAAAAGCAAGCAGCTGACCATTTTGCGGACTCATTCGCACAAGATAACAATATAAAAATTAGACCAGAGAAACAACAAGAGATTCGAAAGAAATGGCAACATACAGGACATAATAAAACAGTACATGATGTTCTTGAGGCACCTGTCACATTTAGCGAACAGGAGCTAGCCATAAAAAAACTGAAAATGAGAAAGTCACCGGGAGCTGACGGTATCTCCATTGAATGATCAGGAACCTAGAAACGGAGGCCAAAGCAAAGCTGTTGCAGATCTTCAATAACAGCTGGACCTTAGGCAGTGTTCCACAAGCCTGGAGAGAAGCAATCATGATACCCCTCCTAAAATCAGGGAAAGATAGTTCCATTGTCTCTAGCTATAGACCAATTGGCCTCACCAACCATCTCTGCAAAACAATGAAGCACATCATCAACCACAAGCTGCAGTTGTACATTAAAAGTGAAAACATCCTTTTGCCACAGCAGGCTGGCTTTAGGCAGTGCTACTCTACGGAAGATTAGACAACCTACCTCTCTCAAGAAATTGAGCATGCATTCCAAAAGAAGAAGGTGGTGCTTGCTGCTTGGATAGGTCTAAAGAAAGCCTTTGACGAAGTCTGGAAAGAAGGTCTGATGAAGAAACTGAGAAACTACAAGTGAACTGAAGAATGTACAAATGTGTGAAAGGATACTTGCACAACAGAATAGCCCGAGTACAGATAGACGGACTCAAGCGCAAGAATGTACTACTCCGTCACGGTGCTCCCCAGGGCGGAGTCTTGTCCCCAACACGTTTTCTAATCTTCATCAATGACCTTGTTGCTAATCTACCACATGGAATTAAATCGGTAATGTACGCTGATGACCTGGTTCTATGGAGCACAAATGAACATGCATCAGTGGCCACCAGATTGTTACAAAGAACTGTATATGCATTTGTTGCATGTGCAAATTTCTTATAGATGGTGTGTCAGCATAAACACTGACAAGTGCAGCACTACTCTATTTACGAAAACGCTAATACAAGTAGAAAAATTCCTCAGCATACCAGGCCACCCTATGAAGAAAAGATTTGAAAACTTAGTTATGGGGCGGTTGAAAAGAATCAGTTTTATCTACCAAGCCAAACGACTCTGCAGAGAAACCACCGATCTGCCCACAGTGTGTATCCCCCTGGAAACAATTACAGAGCGAACTCCATGGAAAGATTAACATAGACTATCACTACAAATCCAGACAAAAGTGAGAGCATTATTTGACAAGGAAGACCAGAACAGTGTACAGCGCAGAACAGCCACTCTCAGCTTCCTTGATAAAGAATACCCACATGACCCCTGGATCCGAGTCTACACAAATGGGTCAGCACAAAATGCTGTTCGAAATCGAGGAACTGGAGTGTACATATAATCAATCAATCAATCATGTGCCATGCCGGAAAGCGTACATATAATACCCAAATAATACTAGGGACCGGCCAGAGTACCAACAGGAAAGTAGTGCCATAACTATGATGCTGAAATTGAGGCAATCAAGATAGCAACAGAGAAATTACTAAATACCAGCCATGGTACACAACCTGTGGTGCTATTGACATATGCAAAATCAGTACTCGAGGCGCTCCTGTCTGGGAAATTGCCAGTACTAAGGACACTACTTCTGAACTTAGCAGTCAGCATAAGGTCACCATACAGTGGATACCATCCAACTGTGAAATATCTGGAAACGACAGAGCTAATCGATTGGCTACGGAAGGAGTAAAAGAAGAACAGCCTGATGTGCCCATTGCATACCACCAAAAGAAAAGAATGATCAAATCAGTCAAAAGGCTGCTCACGACGACTACCACATTATGGACAGACCAGAGCAAGTCATTATTCTGCGCCTCAGAACAGGACACAATAGATTACGCAACCACATGTATGCAAAATTCAAGGTTGGTGAATCAGCCATGTGCACATGTGGATTGGCGTCGCAGACAGCAGAACACATACTCCAAGACTGCCCAAAATACAACATATGCAGGCAAACCTTCTGGCTTAGAGAGACGGCAGTGGAAGATAAACTCTATGGACCGCTGAGTGAACTAAAAAAGGCAGTTAAAGGCATACAAGACACAACACTGCAGTTATAGACATATTTCAAGCGGTCGAAAGAAGAAAAGGAATCTGCCTTTTTGTGGACATGGATATATTTGAATGTTTTAGTATTGGTGATAGTTGATATATAAGCGCTCTTGCTTTTCGACATGCCATTTCTATTTCTTTGTCTATTCTGCCATCTTCTATGATCATACTTCCTAGATATTTAAATTCTTTAATATTTTAAGAGGTATGCTAAAATAGAATATTTAATAGGCTATTGAAAATAAATGTTACTTAGCCTCCAATCTGTCCTAGTCTAAAGTAAGAACCGGGAAATAATCTAAGAAATAACAGCTGCAGACGTGATATTGACTGATGGATTTAAACAGATATGGTGCTATCTCCATTAAGACGCCTCAATACGTGAATAAGTAATCTTTACTTTATAGCATATACAAGCTATAGGTGTTAAAATTGCTGAACTCCTCGAATCATTCATTGCTTTCTTCTTTTGAAGTACTGGTAGCTATTATCAGATGAAAGAAAACTGTATGAACTGGTTATTATCTTTCAAAATGCAAGCTCATAGTGTAATTCATCACCATCATCATGCTTATTAATATGATTTTGCTCATATTATTTGAACAGGGAAATGTCACATGTCAAGCACATTCAAACATATATGCGTGTTCGCTTTCTTTAATGTTGGCATTTCGTTATCTTAAACGTGATATCGGTAAAGAAATTCGTGCATTTTTAAAAAGTGACTTTTAAAATAGAATATTTAATAGGGAATCACGATGGGATATAGGACTGTACTATAACATATACGGGGAATCATATAATTTGAAATTATTAGTTTCTATTAAACGAGTTCACAGACACGCCGTTAACACGGGAGTAGAAAATTGCACATAGATGATCAAATCTGATGAAATTGATACCATACTAAAATAAATAAGGCATGGCACGAAATACTAAACTTTCTTACTAATCATCGACTTTCTCAGAGTACTTAAGTACAGAGTACACTGAATAATTATTGCGAAGCCATATTGCTTTCTCTAGTTCTGGGGTATTTAGCTCAGAATATACGTTTAGTTCGCAGACAGTTAATAGCCGAGTTTATCACCGAACTATACATTACTGAAACCTGATATGTTGTATTCCTTCCGTGCTAAGATAGAAGGGATGTAACTAAATTGCAATCTACATTTTGGAGAGACAAAGGAGAGCTCTGCATCACACTTCCCTAATCTAATCATATAAACAAGACTTATTATCAGGTACAGATATTTCCAAAGAAGACACTAGCATATGAAATGAAATGCATAAGTTTATACATATGTTCATTCATTGGTTTATAAACTCAGGTGCGCAGTTTCCTTGTTCACTCAGTCATTGTTGCAAGATCATTGGCACCTTGCCGTCTTGACAGACGATAGTTTGTGCTTTAAAAAGGCATAATAACTTTTACCTATGGCAGTAGCAAGTGTGACTGATAAGGCCAATTCGCGCTGTAAATGTCTCTCCATAGCACAAAGCCCGGGCTAAAATATAGAGATCATGTGTTGCCCATGCAGCATGATCCCTCTTTCGGCCTGCCTAGTTCACTCCAGAGGAAAGTTAACACCTATACATCTGGAACAAGCCAAGCTGCAGAAGCTGCCGGATCAGCAAAGCAATGCTCTAACTGTCCGCCTGTCGGAGCTTCGATCCTAGACCAGCCGCCAACCAAGGCTTAAGGCCTGGTCTGCCCTGCCATGGCATTTTGTCTTTAGGTTGCATTTCCTCGCACCAGGGTAAGACTTGTACCCTCCCAATTGCGCTCTTCCGCCCGAAGCCATTGGCACAATGTGGGGTGTCGGGTTTGATAAGCGCCGCCCAACGTTCGGCGCTGACAGAAAGCAGGTAGTACCGTCTACTGTTATACGGTAGCTCAGTCATATCTGACTAAGACCTGGCTCACAAACTGAATCAATATAATATCTGTGTTGTTGCAAGAGAATATAATATAATTCTACAGAGTAGAGAATTGAATTATGATTTATCAGGATGTAATATATTACAGCTGGCTCCGTGGCTAAAGGCTTGCGAACGCGGTTCGTGAGCCGGGTACCAAGCGTTCGAAGCTCAGCTGTGACCGATTTGTGCAGCAGACCGTGCCGTGTTGTGTTATGACGTGCTGGTATGGAAGCCGGTCGTTCAGAAATCAATGGCAAACTACTGAAAGTAACACTTGCTTAGTACATCAACAGCAGCTGAAAAATGCTGGTGTTGACTGCAACGTCCCGGAAGGGATACGCAACAACAAAAAATATATTAATAACCGCCTCCTTGCCAAGGATTACGGACGCAGTTCGAAATCCCGAATTCTTCCGGGATTTTGTGAAATGGTATGGGTGCCGGTCCTTCAGAAGGCAATGGCAAACGACTGAACGTACACTTTCCTAGGAATCACGAACATCCAAAACATACTCGGGTTGACTGCTACGTCCTGTAAAGGATATATAACTAACTTTAATATAATAAGTGCCAGGCGTGCTAGCGAAGTTGATAACGAATTGCGCTGGTAATGTCATGAGCGTGGTCAGAAGCGGGTTGGACGCTGTGGTCGCTTGTCAAAGTGAGATACAGATTGGCCGCCTATACCGCCTTCCACTAGTGCCTGAAAATGTGTAGACGCCATCATACCACACACCCAATGCAGAAAAATGCTTCAGGACAAAATAATTCATGATTAATATATTAAGTGGAAGCGGCTTTGACGCTGTCGATAGCACATTTACCTGCGTAACCTGTGGCCATGTGTTCAAATCTCTACAGAGTCTCATCTCATCTCATCATGCTCCTCTTGTACCTTGCGGTGTCGAGGTGAAGTATAAACATCGTGAGAGTGCCCGATTATGGGCTTCATATATCGATATTCCCATGCATTTCCCGCCGTCCAACGTTTACGTGGTCGGCCTCTTCCTCTGTTTCCCTCTGGTCTGAGAATATAATTATGATTTATTGGGATGTAATAAAATAAGTGGGCTTCGTGCTAGCGAAGTTGATAGCGAATTGAACTGGTAATGTCATCAGCGTGGTCCGACGTGGTTTCGACGCGTGGGCTCATCACTTGCCAAAGTGAAGGAAAGATATGCCGCCTGTTGATTCGCCATTGTTCTAATGCCTACAAAATGTGATGGTGCTCTCAGATCACAGACCTATTACAAGAAACTGCTCCCGCGCAAATTAGTTAATGATTAATATTTTAAGTGGAAGTGGCGGTAGCGCTGTCGATAGATACCACGGTAACTTACTTAACATGTGGCCATGTGTTCAAATCCTCATTGATGTGAATTTTTACAATCGACCCGTTTCCACACCGAGGCATTCTAAAATCATCAACTTCATTGTGTGTCCTGTAGATATTCTCGCGCCGTCTTGGTTCACATTTCACACGTTCAATAATACTCCTTGATGAGATCTGTGGTTTTTGTCCCAACCATGCCATATGGTAAGCCATCCATGTATTCATCTCTTTGCCTTCCTCTTGCTATTTTCCCAGCAAGTGTGCCAGTTGTCACTAAATTGTCTAGTTATTTTGCTTCATAATTAGCAAAAACAATAGTGACTGTCTTCGTGTTATCATTATTTACGGTTTTCATTTGTTTCTTGCAGAAGTTCATAATTCTTTTTTCGACCCCTCCACTGTATTCTTTGCATTTCCCACAGAAACCACATTTCCACTGCCAATAGATGTTTCTTAGCTTATTTACATATTGTCCATGCTTCGTATGCATAACGCAGTGTGATGTCTATACAGCACTTTAGCATTCATTTGCTCTTGCTACTGACACCTATTTATTAGATGGAAATTCTGATAACATTTACATATTTACAAAAGCGATTACTGTTCTAATCTATAGACGGCCCTTGCCATTAGATGTTATGACTGTTCCGAGATAGTTCTACGGATTCACCAGTTTTAGCCTAAACTAGGTAAGAAAAAATGTTATGGGAAGTAAAGGTAATCGACATGGTATTGATCAATTGACCATATACCAGATACTGCTCAGGAAATGAAAACGGGTCCTTAGCGTTCATTAAACACATATATTCCCATAAAAGCCGACCTCCCTGGTCTAGAACTACACGACTTTCTCCGTAATCACGAAACCTCTCGTAAGTAACGTGACGACGGCGAGAATCGGTAGCGGTTCTAAAGGGGTATGTCAGCCGGTCGCACAGAAAGCAATAACAAACTACTGAGATTAATCTTGCCAACAACAATCAACAATCAGCTGAAAGATGCTGATGTTGACAGCGATGTTCTGTAAAGGATATGCAAACAATTTTTATCCCCATAAAAAGTACTGGAGAGTATGGGTGAGGCCGTCGTTGACTCATACTTCATAAAGGGGAACTCCTACGTGCACCCTCAAGTGGTGAAGTACATGGCTATGCATGTGCCCCGCAGTATATCAAAGTATGGGATTTGAGAAAAATACCATATTGTGTCATGTGTTTTCATTGTGTTCATTGTTTTAATTTTCTATTCTTATCATCCCGTTCGTGTGCCTTAATGTAGTCATTGTAGTGCCTTCCTGTGGGTATACGAGGGGAAGTCAATATGTAAGGCACAAATGGCTGTAGAAAAATATCTAACTATTATAACAACTTGAAACCAGTTAATTTTAAATAAACAGTGTCCCTTTTTTTCTCAACATAATTTCCACCAACACTGATGCACGCATCCTAACGTTTTATCAGTCCTCCCAAAACCGCTGCGTAGAACTGAGTGCACTGTTTTCTAAACCACGTTTTCACTTCACATTTAACTTCGGCGTCATTCGTGTCTTTGAGAATATGTTTCTACCCAGCTATGCACCGCTTTACGGGACAAACATTTCAGTCAGCATAAAAAGGAAGCATTTCCTTATGAATGTCCTTTGCAGACAGTCCTTTTGCCCACAAAAAAACAAACAAACAAACAAACAAACAAACGCACAACAGCATGTTGCTCTTTGGCCGTACACTCCGTAAGTACAGTCGCCATTTTCATTATGCGCATGAGACACCTAGTGCTACCTGAGGAACGGGAATATAAATGTCGATGTTTCTGTCACCTAATGCACCTGTACAAAACACCAACTACATTTACCTGCCATCCCACATAAATGTGTGACTTACTTATTGACTCGCCCGCGTATGTTGTGTTGTGTGTGAGTATTTGTTTGGAGATGAAAGCTAGTCGTCACAACATGCTATGTTTTCCGTTGTTTTGTTCTGTAACACATTTTAAAAAAAAATTCGCATATCCTTTACAGGCCATCGCTGTCAACAGCAGCATCTTTCAGCTGTCTGTTGATTTCTTGGCAAGATTACGCTCAGTAGTTCGCCATTGCTTTCTGAGGGGCCGGCTCAGTTATCCCGCAAGTCACCAGCGGGGGTATAACCGCTCCCAGTTCTCGCCCGCTACGAGACTCTGCGTGATAAACGGGATTACGGAGAAAGTGTTGTAACCCCTCGGCCAGAGAGACCGGCAATACTGCATTACTTTGTGTTATTTTATATTGTATTTGTCCAATAAGCGCAGCTCTGCGATGTGGGTATCCACAGGTATGAGTGATAAACATCGTATCTTAACAGCGTTAGTTCATATATGTTTTGTGTGGCGTTGGTTCACTTGCAATCAACCTTCCTCTTATTATAGTCCATGCAGTCTGGTGATGGTGATCATATCTGTCCACAGTTTTCTGTCTATTTTGCTGCCAATCATTTCTGATACTGAAGTTTCTCCTTGCCACTATGTCAGTCTGTCTGCAATCTTCTCTCTTGGTCTTCCTCTTCCTCGTTTTCCTTCCACATTTCCAGCTACAACTAAATACTCCATCTTTCCCCTTCTCATAGCACTTCCAAAGAATGTGTACCGTCTTCTTTTGGTGCAAATAACCAGTTCTCTTTCTGAGCTAACTTATTTCAAGATATCTTCATGGCTCTTTCTATCGGTCCACGGTGTTCTCATCATTCTTTAAAGCCATATCTCGGCTTCCTCCACATAATTTTTCCATTGTTTGCTAATTGTCCATGATTGTTTCCATATATTAGAATGAACCCAATATAGTTCGTAAGAAATCGTTTCCTCGCAGAGGTGAGGTAAGTTGAGTTGGGATATCCCCAAATAGTGGTCGCCAACTACTGAAAGAAAACCAGAAATTGCTCGCAAGACACCCTAGTTAACTAGATCAGGCAAATCTGGCAGGTTACACCAAGGGGTCAAGTAAGGTTTTCAGGCAGAAGGCCAAGATAGCACAGGAAAGGCACTGTCGGCAGCAAGGAGGATGAGCACACTTCATAGAAGTGAAAACTGAAGTATAGTATTCTTCCTGCCACACAGATCTTCTGCTCCGTTAAGTGATGGATCCCCCAAATAGTGTTCTAGCTCTATCACACACACACACACACACACACACACACACACACACACACACACACACACACACACACACACACACACACACACACACACACACACACACACACACACACACACACACACACACACACACACACACACACACACACACACACACACACACACACACACCACACACACACACACACACACACACACACACACACACACACACACACACACACACACACACACACCACACACACACACACACACACACACACACACACACACCACACACACACACACACACACACACACACACACACACACACACACACACACACACACACACACACACACACACACACCACACACACACACACACACACACACACACACACACACACACACACACACACACACACACACACACACACACACACACACACA
The DNA here is from genome assembly GCA_014155875.1 of Cepaea nemoralis. Classification (NCBI taxonomy): domain Eukaryota; kingdom Metazoa; phylum Mollusca; class Gastropoda; order Stylommatophora; family Helicidae; genus Cepaea; species Cepaea nemoralis. The sequence goes on along the minus strand of JACEFZ010002481.1, from coordinate 5,273 downwards.
CACACACACACACACACACACACACACACACACACACACACACACACACACACACACACACACACACACACACACACACCACACACACACACACACACACACACACACACACACACACACACACACACACACACACACACACACACACACACACACACACACACACACACACACACACACACACACACACACACACACACACACCACACACACACACACACACACACACACACACACACACACACACACACACACACACACACACACACACACACACACACACACACACACACACACACACACACACACACACACACACACACACACACACACACACACACACACACACACACACACACACACACACACACACACACACACACACACACACACACACACAATCACACACACACACACACACACACACACACACACACACACACACACACACACACACACACACACACACACACACACACACACACACACACACACACACACACACACACACACACACACACACACACACACACACAACACACACACACCACAGACACACACACACACACCACACACACACACACACACACACACACACACACCACACCACACACACACACACACACACACACACACACACACACACACACACACACACACAACCCACACACACACACACATCACACACACACACACACACACACACACACACACACCACACAACCCAACACCACACACACAACACCACACACACACACACACACACACACACACACACACAACACACACACACACAACACACACACACACACACACACACACACACACAACACACAACACTACACCACACACACACACACACACACACCACAACACACACCACACACACACACATACACACACACACACAAATCACACACCTACAACCACCACACACACAACTACACACACACCACACACAACACACACACATACACACCACACACACACTCCACAGCACACACACACACACACACACACTACAAACACACACACACACACTATCACACACACACAACACACTACACACACCACACACACACAACACACACACACACACAAACACACAACCCCAAACACACACACACAAAATACACGCACACACAAACACACACACACTCCACACACCGTGGCAAACTAAGACAGTAACTCTTCGTTACAAGTTAAAAGGAAGAATTATAATGGGATGATATGGTCCCGCAAAACAACACAATTTCTAATTAACACAATGAATATTAATTGTCCGTCACTGTAGTACGCTGCTGCAACATATCGGCTCTGTCCTTGTAAAGATTTGGTTTAGTTTGGTAATCCATGTGAGAAGATTCCTCAGTTTCTCTAGGATTCCATTACTGTCCCGTAGAAATCAGCCGGACGGAATTCGAAACCAGTATTCCGTCCTGGCGCCACCTGGTCCCTCCTCGTGGTCAATGAACGGGAAAACCTGGTGCTCTTGTTGAGAGTTAGGATAAAATACATACATGTGTATGGCTCAGGCGGAGGATACGGTCAGACAAGTGTGCATCTTGGAGAACATTAGGCGAGGAGAGGAATGGGTCAGAGTGCCAGCGGAGCAATCAGACTTGTGCAGTTTTAATCACATTAAGCCAAGAGTGCAGGGAGTGGTCAGCAGGGGCCACGGAAGTTGAAATCCAGCAACTAATTCAGGATAATGCTCACCTGGGAGATGTGATTATCTACACAGATGGTTCGGTGTTGAGAAGTAGGAGAAGTGCCTGGGGATTCTTAGCAAAAGCTAATGGTAGAAGTTTGGTGCAGGAGAGCCTGGCGTATGATACCACAACATCTAGCTTAAGAATGGAGGTGGAGGCGGTTAGTGCAGCTTTACGATGGATGGAGAACACGATACATACACACGTCGTGATTGTAACTGACTCAGAAAGCATGCTGAGGAGGGTGAGGACAGGCATTCTTCGTGCAGAGTGGCTTGCTTCGCTTCGGAGGTCACGCGTGGCAAGCAGCACTTGGATCCTTTCTCCGGGGCATGCCGGTGTGCTGGGGAATGAACGGGGGGACAGATTGGGTGGCCCGGCAAAACTTGGTGGCATGACATGGCAGACATTGTTGCGGAACGTATACATCTCGGAGGAGCAAATGGATCACCATAGTCTGGCAAGAATGAGGCAGCGAGGAGTCGGATCTGGCCGACGCTCAACGCTCAGTGGAAAAGCAAGACGAATATATAATCAGATTGCTACTGGAACTATTGGTGTTGGAACTCTTCGCTGACTGCTAGGGTGGGAACGGAATGCTTATGGGAATGTCCCAAATGCTGTGATGTCGGTTCCTAAATCAATCAATCAATCAATGATTCATACATGTGTAGTGTCTAAGTTCTACGCCTATACATTCACAGGTGATACATACAATCTATCACCTTAATACACACGCCCTCAATGACAAGTTTGGCAGTGTGTCTCCTCCAGCTTTACTGCGTTTACTCTCCTCTTTATCTCTATATATTTCTCTCCTACTGTCGAGTCTTGGAGAATACGACGGTTGTTACATCTCCTGCCATCTCTTTTAACGTTTCCGTCATGAGAAATGAAATGTCTTAAGTCTATGCCACTTAAACAGACACCCGGTTTCCTGCAGCCACTCCGTCAAAAGTCATTTTAGCAGATGAAATAGTTAGTGGTATTAATACACGAGTGCCTGATTGCCAGACTTAAGTGTTGGTGATCAATCTCCGTGCCAGGCCTCAGTTAGTTACGATGAACGCTCGTTCACCACGCATTAAAAGAGCAAAGCGCACCATATACCAGGTACCGATTGTGGGTAATGTCTCCACCCTTATACATCTGCTTCAAGCACACCCATGGTCATAACATACAATATTCACCATGAGGTTAAACTATTGCACACAAAGCCTGCCACGGCACTAGACAATCTGCCTATGCGCACTGCTCATAACACTCTGCACACCCTATTCATCCTGCTAGGTTAACACCATATGACATTCGATATCTAAACGATAAACTAAACAGTATGCATGAAAACAAAACAAAAAGCCTTTTCCTACATGTGTAGTACGAATGCAAAACATGTAGTAATTTAATTATCTACATTAAGCTGAGAAATTAATAGTTCACATAAACGTGACAGACATCTGACAAGACCTAAATGAAAGTCCACCAACTGCATATTCTGGGTATAATAAAATAATGCATATAAACATACAAAAGCGTATGCAAGGAGCGTAATCCTATCATCGTATAATACTACGTGTATAGTAAGAATAACAAAATTATATGAATGCTGTGTACAGACAAATTAGAAATACTAGATATCATTAAAATAAGATAAATCAGACAGAGGAGATCAAATCCGCAATTATATCGCATTACTGAATAGCTTATAGTTACTAGAGACAACCATTCATAAACAATACTAAACAGCTTAGAATCCTTACTCAACGATAAATGGATTATACATTTAATCGCTTCATACCTGATCCTATTTCTGACCTATCTAATTTGAGCAGTTCCCGTCGTAGTTGGTAAAACAAGTACGACCAATGCCCTTATCTCTTTGCCGCCTTTTTCTCTCTTCACTCTGCTTTTATTTCTCTGGATCACGCTTCGTGTCGCTTCACACCTTCGCTTGGTTGAACGTTCCCTTGGGCCATAAGTACCTTTATTAACACCTTACTCGGGTGAATGACTCCATCAATTACTGGGCCGTTTCACACTTGACGCAATCCGTCAATAAGCACCTTTCACATCTTTGCTCCCTGGCCCGGCATGTTATCCACGTGAAGGCTTCAGTTAGTCTGCCAATATGTTTAACCCAGGGAGTTTTATCACGCAGTGACAAGTACTGGCGTCAAATTTGAACTTGTTCAAACCGAGAAACTAAACCGTATTAGTTTTGTCTACGTGATGTCTTCATGTGCAATCTTACATCATAGCAAGATAGAACGTGGCCTTTTATAATTGCAATTAGACAACTGTTCCTGAAACATTGAGAATACAGATTATTCTTCATTACTTTCTCCTTCTAGAATTGTAGACCTAGGTCTATTCTGGGATGATATACTCGCGTTCTGTGACGATTGCAAGCAACGACACAAGTCCAGAAATTGTATACCTTCAATCACCAACTGATATTACAGAAGCTGTATTATCCTTCTTCGTCAAATATGTCGCAACAGCAGTGAGCTGTTTTACATGTCCTTTGGGAGTAGCAACAAGCATTGTGAACATTATTGTCTACTGGAGGCAGGGTATCGACGAGAGCGTGAATATCACGTTTATTTCACTGTCCTTTTGGAATCTAGTCTCTTGCTTCGTGACCTGCCTATCCGATATATGCAAGGCCATAGAGAAGTTTATCCCTATACAAACTGTGAACATGACATCCCTTCAGTACGTATATCTAGGCTACACTAGAATGTTTATAGGTACCTTGACTATATTTATTACCGTCTATCTCTCAGTGGAGAGGTGCGTTTGTATCATTATTCCTTTCAGAGTCAAAGATATATTTACCACCACACGTGTTCTCTTCCTCAACTTCATCCTGGTCTTGTTTGGACTATCTTGCTACTGTCCTCTCTGGGGAACACAAGGCATGCAACTTGTGGTGGATCCCTCGAGCAACATGACGCGGTTGGACCTCTGGTTGTCTGACAACAGACGAGAGATTGAAGTTGTCCTTGATCCCATAAATGGAATCACATTACCTGTACTAGCCCAGATATTTATAGCTATATGTACGGGGTTCATGCTTCAGGGCATCACAAAGTCAATGAAGTTCAGACAGAAATATGCAAACCAAGAAGAATCAAGAAAGCTAAATCACACAGAATGTATGCGGCTGTCGCCTATAATATCAACCTCTGTTAAAAGAAGAAATATAATGACAAACAAAGACGTGAAGCTTACCATGGTTGTAGTACTGTTGGGTATAGTATTTTTTGTTTGTAACTTGCCCTTGTGTATAATTGCTTGCCTCAAAGCGTTGATTCCAGAAGTAAATATGGGCAAGAAACAATACAACCTGTTTGCATTGTTTTACAGTTTAGTATTTGGGTTTCGAGTAATAAACTGTGTTGTTAATATGGTTATCTATTACAAAATCAGCACGAGATATAGAAAGGAGTTTCTGATTTTATTTAACTGGACTTGTTTCATTAAAAATGATTATTAGGCAATTTTGATACATTTTTGCTCGGCATGTTACCATGATATTGTATTGTAGTTGTTTTTATT
>JACEFZ010002480.1:195000-251811 GCA_014155875.1 Cepaea nemoralis | reverse complement strand
CCTCGCATACTCCTGCCATCCGCGCTCCGCTTACTCGCCTCCTGCCCTCCTCCCGTTTCCTCCTCCTCCTCACCTCTACTACTCCTCGCCACTCCTCATCCATCGCTTCCTGCCTACCCTCTGCCTCTTCGCCTCCTCCTATCCCTCGACTCTCTTCACCACCTGATCCTCCTCCTCCCCTTCCTCCTCTCCCATCACTCCTCCTCGTCCCTCCTTCCTGCCCTCCTCCTCCTTCTTCCTCCCGCCTCTCCCTCCTCCTTCTCCTCCTCCTCTCCTCCGCTCCTCCTCGCCTCGAGCACCCTCCCCGCCTCCATCCCTCTTCCTCCTCCTCATCCTCCGTCCTCCCTTCTCCTCCTCCTCCTCCTCCTCCCTCTACCCTCCTCCTCCCTTCACATTCCTCCTCCTCCCTCTTCCTCCTCCTCCCTCCTCCTCCTCATCCCTCCTTCTCCCTCCTCCTCCTTCTTCCTCCCTCCTCCTCCTCCCCCTCCTCCTTCCTCCTCCTCCTCACTCCTCCTCCTCCCTCCTCCTCCCTCTACCTCCTCCCTCCTCCTCCCTTCACATTCCTCCTCCTCCCTCTTCCTCCTCCCCTCCTCCTCCTCCCTCCTCCTCCTCTCTCCTCCTCCCTCCTCCTCATCACTCCTCCTCCTCCTCCTCCTCCTCCCTCCTCCCCCTCCTCCCTCTCCGCCTCCTCCCTCCTCCTCCCTCTACCTCCTCTCCTCCCTCCTCCTCCCTCTACCTCCTCCCTCCTCCTCCCTTCACATTCCTCCTCCTCCCTCTTCCTCCCTCCTCCTCCTCTCTCCGCCTCCCTCCTCCTCCTCCTCCCTCTACCTCCTCCCTCCTCCCTCCTCCTCCCTTCACATTCCTCCTCCTCCCTCCTCCTCCTCCCCTCCTCCCCCTCCTTCTCCTCCTTCTCCCTCCTCATTCTCCCTCTTCCTCCTCCCTCTTCCTTCTCCCTCCGCCTCCACCATCCTCCTACTCTCTCCTCCTCCTCCTCCCTCCTCCTCCCTCTCCTCCTCCTGCTCCCTTCTCCTCCTGCGTTCTCCTCCTCCCTCCTTCTCCCTCCTCCTCCCTCTTCCTCCTCCCTCCTCCTCGCCTCCTCCTCCACACTACTCCTCCCTCCTCCTCCTAATCCCTCCTCCTCCCTCCTATTCCTCCCTACTCCTCCTGTCTCCTCCCTCCTCCTCCCTCCTCTTCCCTCCTCCACCTCCCTCTTCCTCCTCCCTCCTCCATTTACCCAAGACAGACAGACAGTCAGACAGATAGTCGGGAACGGGATCTTATATGACTACTTATATAATTTAAATGAGATGCTCTCCACCATGGGCTGGGCCGGGTCAGACAGACAGACAGACAGATAGACAGACAGACAGACAGACAGACAGACAGACAGACAGACAGACAGACAGACAGACAGACAGACAGACAGACAGACAGACAGTCGGGAACGGGAACTTATATGACTACTTATATGAATTAAATGAGATTCTCCCCACCAGGAGTTGGGCGATGCCGGGCGGGGTCAGACAGACAGACAGATAGTCGGAACGGGAACTTATATGACTACTTATATGAATTAAATGAGATTCTCCCCATCAGGGTCTGGGCGAAGACGGGCCGGGTCAGACAGACAGACAGACAGATAGACAGACAGACAGACAGACAGACAGACAGATAGTCGGTAACGGGAACGAGAACTTATATGACTACTTATATGAATTAAATGAGATGCTCCCCACCAGGGTCTGGGCGAAGCCGGGCCGGGTCAGCTAGTACTTCATAATTACTTGAAGCTCATTACTTATTTCAGGGGGTGTTCTTTTAGATACATCTTTGGTTTTTTTTATCTTTGATTATGATCATTATCTCTGTTTTAATTATGGTAAGTTTCATATTACGCTCCTTACACACTTCGATTAGACCAGAGGTTCCCAAACCACGGCCCGCGGGCCACTTGTGGCCCGCCAGCTGTTAGTAAGTGGCACGCGAGGTCTCGTTATTTAAAATAATATATTTTAATAATTTCAAAAAATGCACTCGGAGCGCCCCGTCAGCGTGCGATAATTTACTCTGCTCGTGGTTGTTATGCTCAGATATTATCGAATGCGCCTGTTCAGTTCGCAACGTTCAGCTGATCATACGATTTCATTCTGGCGACTATTGTCTGTCAAACAATTGGAACACTTGCGTTCATTCGCCCAGAGATACATTTCTCGTTTTGGTTCGAATTACAGATGCGAGCAGTCATTTTCCGCAATGGCTGTTATAAAAAAAAAAACAGCTACGTTCCAGAATCACCGACAGTAACCTAGCTGCGCTTATGACTTTGGGCACGACAGATTTGTGCCCAGACATTGATAAACTGGCATCTTAACTTAAGTAACTGATTACGAAGAACAGTTACAATTGTAAATTAATTACATTAATAGCGATTTTCGAAACTGATTAAAAATTTATTGTTAAATGAACTTTTGATTTTAAACCAAAAAATGACCACAGTGTAGTACTGACACTGACTGCCTTTAAAGTTTTAGAATTTTGTTGACAAAAGTTAAGAAAGGTAAGAATGATATTGCACGACTTTTATAATTTTATAACGTTGTGGCCCGCTTAACTACCGAAAATAGTAGATTTGGCCCTCTGCTTGAAAAGCTTGGGAACCACTGGATTAGACTATTTAGTGGACTTTTAATTCTACTTCCGATTTTGCTATTAGTGCTTGATCATCCGCAAATAGGAGTTCTTTAATGGTGTCATTCGCCGTTGGTTCTTCTTATGTGTTCTGCTCTTCATGCAGTGTTCTTGCGGTCTCTGTTTGGCTGGCTTCTTTAAATATGCTGTCTATTTAGGTTATGAATAAGAGGGGGACAGAATACAATCTTGTCGTACTCCGGAGCTTATGGTGAAGGTCTACAAGGTATGGACTGCGATCGTCTCTGTAGTCAGCAGAGTTAGGATCGGCTTGCCTCTATCAGGAGGGGCTGATCAGGGAAAATTAGTATCCTGTCGATGACCCGCAGACTACACAAGTCAACCCCACCTCCACGTAGTGTAGACCGGGAAACCATGACCGCGAGGTCATGGACCAATACGCTCACAAGGAGAGGGTTGGGGGTGGGGGGCGGACTCCTCTTGGTCAGAACTTTTCGTCCTAAACTTGCGGCCGGCCTAGCAAGCAGGCAGGGGAATTGTTTTCTGCTCGAAGAAATAAAAATAAGTATTCGTCATTACTCGTCATTATTCGTCAGTAGTCCTCAGAAAGCACCAGTACTTTTGTATGGAAGTGAAACGCTGACAATGAGCAGACAAGCTAACAATCATCTAATGGCAGTGGAGATGTGGTTTCTGAGGAAAATCCAAAGAGTACTATAAACAGATAGAAAAACCAGTGAGCATGCCCTACAAGAAGCAAATTAGAAGCATTAACTAATTAGAGCAGTGCTTCTCAACCGGTGGGGAATTCCATCGCCCCCCCCCCCCCCAGGGGGGAATTTTAGGGTTTCCAGAGGAGGGATGGAATGAAGACCACAGATTGGCATTTTCAAATTGGCTTCAGGACCACACAAAACGCGATCGAGAGGTTAAGCATACTCGTTACGTTAAATTCCCCGATTATTTCAAGATCGCTTTAATACAAGAACCGATTACTTGATATTGTTTTCCTTCCATAATTTGCATTCTGTGCGTCTAGCCCTTCTGAGATTCGTTCTATAACGTAAGTAGACCCGCAAATCACGTTTTATGCAGATGCTTAGACGTGTTCTACATAAATAAAAATGATTTCTAGACGTGTTCTAGTATTTTATTAAATTTAGCTTCTATTTTTACATATACTGTGTAATTTTCGACTATTAAGAGCGAATCAAACGAAAATGATGAAGATCGCATGCTGTAATGTGATATTTCAATAGCAGGAAATAGCCGTTTCCTTGTCATACTACAACAATGACTAATATCATTATGGAATATTCACAGCGATTTGAATGCCAATGAATGCATGTTTGCATTCGACATCCATTGTAGTATTTATGTGTAATTTTTCATCAGTCTACACGGGACTGTTTATTTTTGGGTAATTTGTCATCACTATCTCACTCAGATCTAGAGCCCGATAGACAGGCCATGCAAGCTGACGTCATCACAACATGACGTGGTCTGTGTGTGCGTATATATGTGAGTGTGAGGGGGGGGGGGGGGGGGGGGGCTGGGGGGGGGGGGGGGGGGGGGGGGGGGGGGCGGGGGGGGGGGGGGGGGGGGGGGGGGGGGGGGGGGGGGGGGGGGGGGGGGGGGAGGGAGGGGGGGGGGGTGGCTGGGGGGGGTGGGGGGCTGGGGGGGGGGGGGGGGGGGGGGTGGAGAATGTAGAAAAGATATAGGTAGGTTTGGGTGTGTGTGTGTGTGTGTGTGTGTGTTGGTGTGTGTGGGTGGGGGGTGGGTGGGTGGGGGGGTGATTAATGTGTCAGTGATCTTGACTTTTCGTTGATAATTACAAATATCGTCATCAACGGAGAAGAACGACCTCAATGTGTTTATTTTAGTGAAAGTTTCTGAAATGTTTCTATGAGACCCACAAAGTTGAGGAAACATTTGTTGAAGGTTCATCCTCAACACAAGGACAAGGACAAAACATATTTTGAACGTCTTGGGAATGCTGTCAAAAGGATGAGACTGGATTTAACAGGGGCATTCTAAGAAGCACACCAAAATGTCACTGAAGCTTTCTATGTCGCAGCACTGGAGATAGCAAAGCAGAAAAATTCACATACAGTCGGGGAAACTTGATCACATCTTGTAGTCTCAAGTTGGTGGAAATTGTGTTGGAGATTAAATCAGAGAAAAAACTTGCAGCGGTTTTACTATCAAACGACACTGTTCAAAGGAGGATCAATGATATGGCCAGTGCCATCAAGGATCAAGTTGTACAAAGATCAAGTCTGCAGCATTGGGCTCTATTCAATTCAAATTGATGAATCGACAGATGTGGCATCGTGTTCTCAGTTGATAGTGTTTGCAAGGTATGTGCATTCAAGATAATTTAACGAAGAACTTCTTTTTTGTTCTCCTCTTGAAACAACTACCAAGGCCTCTGATATTTTGGAAAAGGTTTCATCTTTCCTTGAATCAGAAAATCTTTTATGGGATAATATGTGTGGGTGCTGTACAGATGGAGCACCAGCTATGTTGGGGACCAAATCAGGATTTCAAGTTAATGTGAAGAAACGTGCCCCAAAAGTGAAAGGCATTCATTGCATGATACATCGTCAGGCACTGGCCCCCAAAACACTTCCAGCTCCATTGGGGAAGGTTTTGGATCAAACCGTTTAGATAGTGAATTTTATCAAAGGAGGGGCTCTCAACTCATGGCTTTTTAAGCAGTTATACGTTGACATGGATGCAGGCCACCATTTGCTTTATTTACACGCAAATGTTTGATCGCTGTCAAAAGGAAATGTAACTGTGCGAGTATATGAGCTGAAAGACGAGCCACATTATTTTTTGAAGTCCGGGGTAAGATGGATTTTTTCGACGGTGATGGATGATGAGGGATGGATTATGCACCTTGCCTATTTAGTTGAAATATTTTAGCAGTTGAATAAACTCAATCTTCACATGCAAGGAAGGAATACAAATATCATACAATTTGTGGATGCCTTGAGAGCTTTTATGAGCAAGCTGGAAAACTGGAAAAGAAGGTCAATATGACAAATGTTGCAATGTTTGAGAAGCTGTAATCCGTTCTCGTTGTTAATGGTAAAGACCAAGTACTTCCATAATTTGCAAAAAAAATGAAATTTCGCAGCATTTGACAGCTCTTGAAAATAAATTTGAGCGATATTTTCCTGAACTTAGTGATGATGAGCTGGATTTGGTGCGAAACCCATTTCAAGTTATCAGTGATTGATAAAGGTTATCTGATGATTGTCAAGATGAATTTCTGGAGCTGAAGAAAATGATTCCGGAGCAAGAGATGTGTTTGATGAGAAACCAATCACTGAATCTTCGCTGGCTGTTGAACGAGGGGACGGAGCACGTATGGGAATGTCTTGAGTGCAGTGATGTCGGTTCCTAACTCAACACAACTCACGGAATTTTGGCCTTTGATGTGCGATTCCTACTCAAAAGTGGCAAGAAGAGAAAAGAAACAACAATTCATGCCTTGCTTCCATTTGCGCCATCTTTGTGATTCAGGCTTTTCCGCTCTGTTTGAAATTAAAACGAAACGACGTAATATTTTAGGGACGTTAATTTGAAACCCGTTCCAATGGCTTTATTATAAAAGCATGACAGAAACATTAATAGGTGTGGTAGAATTAAACAAAGCATTCATTGTGAATGAATTATGCACCATGGGTTAGTCAGTAGAAGTCACCGTAGACATTCAGGCAAGCATCCCATTTCTTAGGTAGGCGGCGAATGGCGTCCGCAAAAAAAGATTGTGGTTGCTCACTGAACCAAGTATTCACCACGTTCAATGAGTCTGCATCTGTGTGAAATCGTTGCCCCTTGAGAGCTCGTTTTAGAGGTCCGAACAAATGAAAATCACATGGTGACAAATCAGGACTATAGGCTGGATGATGCAGAATTTCCCGATCTTCCTGCTAATGCTTCCTGCACAATCTTTGCGATATGCGGACGAGCATTATCGTGTAACAAAATTGCACCGCGAGAAAGCATGCCGAGTCGTTTATTCTTGATGGCTTTTTGCAGCTTGTCTAGTGTTTGCAAGTAGTAGGTAGAGTTGATGTTGACGCCAGTTCTTCAAAGTCGGCCAAAAATAGCCCAACAAAAATGTGCTCAGCGGAAACCTGTAACTTGAATTGTTTGGTTTTTGGTGATCCAGCATGCTTACATTGCATGCTTTCTCTTTTGTTGCTCGGCTCAAAGTGGTGACACCATGAGTCATCGCCTGCTACTATGCAGAAAAGAAATGCATCACCCTCCACTCTGTAAAGCAGCAAGTGGTTCAAACACAATAGTAGTAGGGTACGTTGTAATGGATGAGTAAATAAGGATCCGGATCCTTCGTGGTGACGTCATTTTTACTATATAAAAGTCATGATCCTATGCTCTGACGTCACAAAACCGGATCCTTATTTTTTTTTTAAATTGGCGGGTATTTTCTTGGGGTCCTTCCGGTTGACTTCAGGTCCGGGTCTCCCGTGGCACGCGCCCACCGACCTCCCCGCCCAAGGTCCCACCGCCGGCCGCCTCAGCTTCCCCTGACCGCCCCTGAGATCATTCAAAGACAGCGAGGCAAGCCCCGGGCATGTGGAATACTCATATGGATAAGTATACCAAATAGTCGCCGGGCACCCGGGTTCGAGTTCCAGTGTGTGTGTGTGTGTGTGTGTGTGTATGTACAGGGGTAGGTCAATGTGAAGGGCGCGAGGGGTTGGGCCCCTACCCCAGATATTAACCTTTGCCCCTCAAAGGGGCCGCCAACCCACACCTACTGAGAGGAAATGAAGAATGGCAAGCCACAAACTCCTGGCCCGATCAAATGTAGTATAGACTACACTTTGATCTGACCCAAAAAGACCATAGACAATGTCATCATTGCCCCTACCAACCTCAAGGAGAAGGTATAGCACCGGCTCAGAATGATAGTCCTGTGACTAGACAGCCACCGAAGCAGCTGAATATGGTTTTACCCCCACAGTCTTATCAATCCGAAGGTGAATGTGTTTGTAATGAGTTTGGTTTAAATGTGGCCAAACCTTTCACATTTTTGTTAACAAAGTTTCTCACTTTCCATAAGTTTGGTTGAGATGTTTTATAAATCTGTTTGAAATGTAGCTACGATTTTTCACTATGGTTAACAAAGTGTCCTACTTTTTATAAGTTTGGTTGAAATTTAGCCAAACCTTTCACATTTGGTTAACAAAGGTTCCTATGTTTTTTAATGAGTGTGGTTGAAATTTGGCAAAAATTTTCACATTTGGTTAACACATGTTCCTACTTTTCATAACTTTGGCTGGGATTTTATAAGTTAGGTTGAAATTTAGCTAAGATTTTTTTTCACTTTGGTTAACAAAGTTTCTTACTTCTTTATAAGTTGTTGGTTGAAATTTGGCCACACGTTTCACATTTGATTAACAAATGTTCTTACTTGGCCAAGATTTTTGCCCTTAGGTTACAAATGTTCCTACTTTTCATAACTTTGGCTGGGATGTATACAAGTTAGGTGAATTTAGCTAAGTTTGTTCACTTTGGTTACAAAGTGTCCTACATTTTTTTATAAGTTTGGTGGTTGAAATTTGGCAACACGTTTCCCATTATGGTTAACAATGTTCTTACGTGGTCAAGATTTTTGCCCTTGGGTAACAAGCATTTTCCTACTTTTCATAAATTTGGTTGAAATGTGGCCAAATATTCTCCCTTTTGGGTAACAGCCTTTTCCTACTTTTTTTTTTTTTTTTGCAAAGTGTCCGCTTTTCATAAGTTTGGTTGAGATATTTCAGACTATGGTCAACAGTTTTCCTACTTTGGTTAACCCGTTTCCTTAGTTTTGTTGAAATATTTCTTGAATTTTTCACCAATATGTATCATTCTCTCACCACATGACAACTATATTCACCGTAAACACTCAAGCTTCAACAACCAAAGACGTAATTATAATATATGTCTGTTTATTTTACAGTATTTCTGTACATTTTACAAGAATAAAAATGCATAATGTCATTATACGAAATGGATGATGTGATATGAGCTGGTATACATAGTATCATCACAACATTTTATTTTCACATACAGAGCTATACACATTGTATGTTGTTTCTGGGTTTCTTCACACCATTGTCTGAGTAGGTTGGTTTTTTCCGGCTGGTAGCCTGGTATGTATATGTCACTTGGCATGTAGTCATAAGACTGGTCTCCTGCTTGGTGGGCTGACATCTGAGTATTGTAGACAGCCGGGGCATCAATCATCTGAGTGTCGAGCACACCAAACATCTGGCTATTGGGCTCATCACAAATCTAGTTGCTGGGGTCATCACACATCTGACTGTAGCTGGGTTGAAAACTGGCGGTATAGTATGCGTCTACTTGGTGGCTTCGTTTAGTACCCTGTTTGACTTGAGTACTGTCTTGAGTGTGTTGGACTTGATTGCTTCGGTTGGTGTCTTGTTGCACATCAAACAGCTGGCTATTGGGCTCATCACACATCTGGTTGCTGGGGTCATCACACATCTGACTGTAGCTGGGTTGAAAACTGGCGGTATAGTATGCGTCTACTTGGTGGTTTCGGTTAGTCCCTTGTTTAACTTGAGCACTGACTTGAGTGTTTTGGACTTGATTGCTTCTGTTAGTGCCTTGTTTGACATGAGCACTGACTTGAATGTTTTGGTTACTGACTTGCTTGCCTCTGTTAGTGTCTTGTTTGACTTCGTGACTGACTTGGTTAACTTGGTTGCAACTGTCAAAGTCAGCTAGGATCTCGTGATGCATGGCGATCATCTGTTCATATTCTTGCCGAGTAAGTGTCAAAACCTGTCTTAGTAGGGAACTTCTTGTCGGATTCACCGTAGAATCTCCGGATGTGTAACGTGCTCGTTCCTCTGTAGGATGAGACAACCACGGCTTTATCACCACCTCCCACTGGTCTAATAGTCTCACCACTACGAGTCATGTTGACCCAATTAGCAGGCACAGTCTTGAGGTCTGTAGTCATCTTCGGATCACAATGCTTGAGTGTTACCAGCCTCGGGTTTATATACTAGTTTTTAAGCCACGCGTAAAACAGGTTTCAGCCAGTTTCTTAGGTCAAGCGGTTCAGATTACGCTGACGCGGCTGTCCGTATGGCGCGACTAAGCGTTCTACTACCCGCTCATTGACCCGTTGTATGTTTGAGCTGGGTTGGGGAATGCGGGTCATGCTCGCCCCATGACTTCTAACCATGATGAAATAGCTAGCGTAGAGGGCGCCGTGTTACTTGCGTTGTAGTCACTGTGAGCTACAGTCTGTGAAGTCAGAATAACAGTGATATACATATACAGTCTCCTCACACCCACTGTAGTTTTCTTCGTATTGAGGACTGGTCAGCTATTGAAGACATGACTGTAAGTATATTACAACCATCTTGTTTTATGTAGGTGTTTTAATACTCGTCCGTTAGTGTGGACTGACTAAAGGTTAAGGATGCAGCGACGCTGTTCGCTCGACGTTTGGTGAGGATGGTTCTGGAGTATCCTGTTGTCGATTATAGTCGATGTTGCACTCCTCAATTCTATTCAGGCTTAATGTGATTATTTCTTCTTTGGTGAAGTTATTTTGTAGCACATCCCGCAGTCGAACCGTTACTAGGTCCGCAAAACTACCACACTCACCATAATCACAAGAATGACTGAATGGATTCTCGGCTTCTTGATTTTGTGGGACATTAAGACACGCCATGCAATAGCTGTATGGTTCAGCTCTTAGTATGCTCCACAGTTTGCTAATTAGGTTTTCGTGGGCCTCGGTATCTGTAAATGAGAGAAGAATAAGGTACTTTAACAGCGTTATAGAAATGCATATTACAGATAATAGCTATGGATCTGACATGCACTTTCTGTTACACAGTCCATATATGTCTATCTATAATGGGTATGTAGACCCCGCAGTACACTTTCACCTTCCCCTACGACTACACATTACTACCTATATTATTACGGTACCACCATAGTGCTGTGTTCAAAAGTTCGAATGCCAACTCTATTCCATGTCGACCCAGCCTACCATACTACAGGAAGAAATGGCTGGTCTCTTCAGATATATGCGTCTAGCATCATATATCCCCTTTATTATACTAGTATTGTTAGGTTAACCTATGCCTCCTTGGAGAAACACAACGAAAATGTGAAAGATTTATCAAAATGCCAACTTACCATTAGCGACTGTTTGAACGGTTGCTGTTCACTGAGAATGGTACTTCTAGATGGCAAATGTTGGACGTTATATACACGATATCTGCTGATGTAGACTCCTGACTCAGTGGAATATTGTCTGGACATGTCTGACCTTGTTATAAGTCACGTGCTATGGTCGTGGCCTATCAGCGCACCATAGTAGCTTGTGAAATTGTTCATCCTGAGTTAGGTCCTGTGATTCGACAATCAACAGTGGTTTTTTTCCTGTAGTATCCCTCTTAATCACGTGTCTTGGGTGTATTTTTATGGATGCGACTGTATGGATTGGTATCGCCGCCAGGAGAGCACATACTTTAAGACTTCCCATATTATAACATAATCTAGGCAGAACTTCTGGTCTAGAGAGACGACAGTGGAAGATAATCTTTATGGACCTGTGAGTGAACTATACAAGAAGAAATAAATAAATAGCGTTAATTACATTCATACAGTGGGACAGCACGCGCACTCGCTCTCACACACTAACGCGCGTGCACACACACACCGCACACACACATACACGCTCACACGCACACACACGCGCGGCGGGGCAAGAAAATTTATTGTGGAAGATCGAGAGTTGTGGAGAGCCTACGCCAGTCGGCACGTCACATGCCGCTGATGATGGTTTATCATTACATTACATTACAACAAGTATCATTAGTTAATGGGTAGGTCTCGCACGCGTGTAACGCGTGAGATTTGAAACTTCCTTGCCTACATTACATACTCACACGGGACATCTGTAAAGTTACATTTAATTTGTCAGAACGAGAAAAGAAAAGAGATGAATGAAAAAAGGAGCAACAGACGAGCAGTCTGCTGCACGGTCACACACATACACACACGCATCGCACACAAACACGCGCACGCACACATCCACACATACACGCCCCACCACGCGCGCTCGCATGCAGGTACACACGCACACACGCGCATGCACTCACACACACACCACGCGCACACATACACAACAAGGCACTGTATGTTGATGCTACATATGATAGTAATGCCTTGTTTGAACAGTACCCGTATTAATAATTCTGTTCAAGTTAAGGATTCTGCAGATTTACCATATAGCTAAACACGAAGACACAACCTACCCACTGTGCTTTGAAATAGCTATTCGAATGTTTGTCTTGTCGTGTAGTAAGTACGTTGGCAGTAGCTGCTGACATCAATTATGTTTTATGCGTAATGCGACTACGGCAAAATAAAAGCCGATTTGTCAGACTTCACGCATTTTCCTCGGATTTTGTTTTTGTTTCGATATGTACAATTTCTGACACTATTTGTTGATTTTCTGTTCACATTTCCGGTCTTTATTTTTTTCTGTCGGGGGCGAAAAGAAAATCCTAACCTGCACAGTTCGCGGCGACTGCACTAACAAGGCGGCCTTAATTCCTCAGGCTCAAAGACCCCTCTGCCATACACCGCAAGGTACTATATTGGCAGTATATGACAGTTGCTATTTCCGGTCTTTTCGTATATGTTTACATACTCACCACCCAAGCAAAGTACCTTACAATATTTGTTTACACCTTCGGCGATGTGCTCAATCGATTTAGCGTCATTTATAACCGCTATATTCCAAGATTCATTATCGGTCGTTAATTCTAAAGCGAGCTATTTTCATTACCCCTTCTCAGTTATGTACAACAATGTTGTTTACTGCAGACATCAAGGGACACAATTATTTCCAAAATACGCAAGGAAATAACTGGCGTTATTTTTAAAAATATATTATTATTTAATGATTAATTTGCAAACTTCACTGATTATGTTAATTTAATTGAATGTATACTATTGAGACTGGTCTTTGGTGTTATTTTCTCTAGAATTAATCACTGTCTATATGTTATTACGTGTTTATTAATTGTGGCAATATACCCATATATAGTAGTCTGGCTTCAGACTTTTTCCTAAAGTTGAAGATACCCGAGTTACACATCGACATTGTCTACGGTGTCCATTACCCCATGTGGACAACATTCACCTTCGGATTGATAAGACTGTGAGGGTAAAACCATATTCAGCTGCTTCGGTGGCTGTCTAGTCACAGGACTATCATTCTGAGCCGGTGATGGACCCTACTATACCTTCTCCTTGAGGTTGACCGGGATAGGGGTAATGGTGACATGGTCTATGGTCCTTTTGGGTCAGATCAAAGTGTAGTATATACTACATTTGATCGGGCCAGGACCTTGTGGCTCGCCATTCTTCATTTCCTCTCAGTAGGTGTGGGTTGGCGGGCCCCTTTGAGGGCAAAGGCTAATATCTGGGGTAGGGGCCCATTTCCTCGCGCCCCTCACATCGGCCTACTCCGTGTACACACACAACACACACCCATACACTGGGACTCGAACCCGGGTGCCCGGCGCCTATTTGGTCTACTTATCCATATGAGTATTCCACATGCCCGGGGCTTGCCTCGCTGTCTTTGAATGGTCTCGGGGGCTGGTCAGGGGAAGCGAGGCCGGCCGTCGGAGGGACCTGTGGGCGGGGCGATCGATGGGCGCGTTCCCCGGACCGGAAGTCAACCGGAAGTGACACCGGAAGGACCCAAAGAAAATACCCGCCAATTTTTTAAAAATAGGATCCGGTTTTGTCACGTCAGAGCATAGGATCATGACTTTCATATAGTAAAAATGACGTCACCACGAAGGATCCGGATCCTTATTTACTCATCCATACAAAGTACCCTACTACTTCACCATCCCATGCGTTCATCTTCTTGAGTGATCGGTCAACCAACTGTGAATACAGCTTTCGATATTGCAGTTTCTTACGAACGAACTTTTGAATTGTCCCAACTGACACATCAAATTCTTTCGCTAGCGAACGTATACTTCGTCAATGGTTCATCTGTACTGCTGCATTAATTTTGGTGATGGTTTTTTTCTGTTGCAACAATATGCGCTTGACCCGGCCGTCGAAGATCTATCGTGAACTGACGTCATTTCCGAAACATTTATGTCCCAGTCTGTCACTGTTGTCTTCGACACACATTTGTTACCGTACGCTGCCTGCATTCTTCGATGAATGTTCACTGGTCGACATCCTTCAAATGAAAAACAAAATAAAACTGAATCACCGCACTTTGAGCTTCTTTGGGCGGATTATGAATCAACCCGGCCATTTTCTCAACGTTCAGAAACATAACCTATGCATCATGGGACGATAAGCACGTGCTCTTTTTTTTTCATTGGTAGGCCTAAGTACTTATCACATGACTATGACATGATCATATTCAGCGTACAAAATTACGCGCGGTGCGGCACGAACGGATTTCAAATGAACGCCCCTTATAGATTTTTTTTTTTTAATTCGCATATCCTTTTACAGGACATCGCTGTCAACAGCAGCATCTTTCAGCTGTCTGTTGATTTCTCGGCAAGATTACGCTCAGTAGTTTGCCATTGCTTTCTGAGCGGCCGGCTCAGTTATCCCGCAAGTCACCAGCGGGGGACGAACCGCTCCCAGTTCTCGCCCGCTACGAGACTCTGCGTGATAAACGGGATTACGGAGAAAGTGGTGTAACTCCTCGGCCAGAGAGACCGGCCCTTATAGATTAGATGTTGAAAATGATCTCCGTTGTGCCCTTTCAAGCACTCCTCCGCGTATTTCAAAATTACTGCGGAAAAAACATTCAAAGTGTTCTCATTGATTACAATCTTCTGTTAAATTAAGTTAATTACGAATCTACAATATTCTGGTTTTGTAATGAGCGTTTTCTTTGATGAAGCACAATTTTCTGGCATTCGGGTGTTGTTTATTACGCTACAATTCTTTGATGTTTTAACTGTTTGTTTATTGTAGTGTGATTAATGTGGTGTTTTTATAAAATATTGTGAATATAAAAATGCTTTTATTTAAGTTTTAATATCCATCAGCATATTCATTTGCCATTAACTGTATAAAACTACACTATAAAATGTATCTTGTATGTGAAGGTTATGTTCAACTATGGAAGAAAATAAGGATTTTCAGTATTATAGGCATGTTATTTTTAATGCACCTTTTGAGGCTGACAATTTTGGAAAGGTGGGGATGGGGGCGGTTACAGTCTGAACATATGGTGAAGGGGGCACGGACCAACAACAGTTGAGAACCACTAAATTAAAGAAATTAGACGTAGACAGTCAAAATATGTTGGAACACGTTATAAGAAGAAATACATTAGAGAACTTGGCAACAGCTGACAACATTGAAGGAGGGAGGGGGGGGGGGGAGGTAGAGAAGTAAAAAATCTGGATGGCTTGGTCACGTGACATGGTCAAGACAAGAATAAGGAGCTGATCCACGACTCTGGTGATCGTGCGAGATGGCGAAACATGACCACCGACGCTTATCGGTATGGTACATGATGGTGTTAAATATGTCAAACAAGTAACACGTTTCTTCTGTCTTTGACATGTAATAACACATTTTGGCAGAAGTGAAACAGAAATCAACAAAATAACCGGAATGCAAAAATATGTTTTCAACATCATGAAATCAGTATTAACATCTAAAGAGATTAACAACGCATTGAAAATGATGATATATATATATATAAATATATATATATATATATATATATATATATATATATATATATATATATATTATATATATATATATATATATATATATATATATATATAGGATGTTCGTCCATCAAGAATGATGATGACCATTCATTTCATCCAAGTTTGTCCATCAGGAATGATGAAGACAATAGGATGAAGAAAGACTTGCGAGATGAATTTGTTTGTAGTGAGGAACATCATCGGCCTCACTCTCTCGCCTGCATACACATACACACACACACACACACGCACGCACGCACGCACACACACACACATATAAAGAAAGCAAAGAACACTCCAGAGTATATATTAACAGATAGAGAAATACATCACATATGTAGAGTTGCCAAAGAAGAGTGGCTGCATAAAAACTGCACAGAAATAGAAGATCTGGAAATAAAACATAATTCGAAAGAATTACATGAACATATAAAAAGATTTACAAAGAAGAAAAATAATCTAACAGGAAACGGTTGTATCAGATAAAATATGGAGAAATTATAATTTTTAAAGATTAATTCTGGGACAACAGGTTCAATAAACCAACATTGTATAGTACTCAAGATGGACCAAACATATTAAAGAGTCAAGTAGAGAAGGCAATTAAAAAGATGAAAAAAGGAAAAGGTGCAGGTCCTGACAAGATAACAACAGAGATGATAAATTCCTTATCCAGCTTTGGCATTGATACCACAAGAATCATGTAATTATATATTATATATATATATATATATATATATATATATATATATATATATATATATATATATATATATATATAATATATATATATATATATAAGGCAATGTGTATCCGGATGTCCTTTATGCGTTCGCGAACGGTCCATCCGATTGAGATGAAATTTTCTACATGCTTTCTTTTAATTCCCGTGCAGCCAACTGTCATAGTTTGTTAGTGTACAATCAGCTATTTACGTACTAAAATTTAATATTTAAATTTACATTATCATTTATATATAGCGAGGGGACTTTACTCAAGAAAAGTTATTTCAAGGGGCATAACTTTTAATAACATTTCTATATATTTTATATATAGATTATTGCATTGTTTTCAAAGTTTTATAAACTCTTTGTCTATAGTTTTTTAAAGGCATATGAGTTATAATAAATAATGATATAATCTTTAAGGCATTTTCAAATTTTTCATAAAAATAAAGAATCTATTTAAATAGTGAAAATTTTCTAAGCCATCTTTTTATATTCAAAGAAGTTATCTACAGTCGTGTAGGTGATTCTTCTTCTGCGTTCATCCGGAGGTTTTTTTTTGGACGTGACTGCGTTGTGCCTGTTTACAGGAGAGCTGCGTTCTTGCGCCGTTAGGCCGACACATCCGACTTCTGCGGGCATTTGTTGACCAGGTTAACCTTCCCGGATGTAGGAGATTAAAAACAGTTTTCATTGAAAATAATGGATGGTGTGTGGAAATACATTCTTAAGTTAATTTTGTTTTTGTTCATACTTTATGCATAATATGTAAGTATATTTTGAATTTGTTGAAATGCATTGCACACTGATTCGACACACAAACGCCGTGTTAAACAGCCCTACACAAATACCATACACTCAGCACGCCTGTTAAAATACTAAAAGGACATTGTTTTTGTATACAATTAACGTTTTTAGTTGGCCGCGTGAGCGGTGTGAAAGAGAGCATATGGTGTGTGGAAGGGCATTCTTAAGTTAATTTTTTTTTTTTGGGTTATATGAATTTAATGAGACGCTCCCCGCCAGGGGCTGGGCGGAGCAGCGCCGGGTCAGATAGATAGACAGACAGACAGATAGTCGGAAACGGGAGCTTATATGACTACTTATATGAATTAAATGAGATGCTCCCCACCAGAGGCTGGGCGAAGCCGGGCCGGGCCGGGTCAGACAGACAGACAGACACAGACAGACAGACAGACAGACACAGACAGACAGACAGACAGACAGACAGACGGGAACGGGAGCTTATATGACAACTTATACGAATTAAATGAGATGCTCCCCACCAGGGCCTGGGCGAAGTCGGGTCGGATAGACAGACAGACAGACAGACAGACAGACAGACAGACAGACAGACAGACGGGAGCGGGAGCTTATATGACTACTTATACGAATTAAATGAGATGCTCCCCACCAGGGCCTGGGCGAAGTCGGGCCGGGTCGGATGGACAGACAGACAGACAGACAGACAGACGGGAACGGGAGCTTATATGACTACTTATACGAATTAAATGAGATGCTCCCCACCAGGGCCTGGGCGAAGTCGGGCCGGGTCGGACAGACAGACAGACAGACAGACAGACAGACAGACGGGAACGGGAGATTATATGACTACTTATACGAATTAAATGAGATGCTCCCCACCAGGGCCTGGGCGAAGTCGGGCCGGGTCGGACAGACAGACAGACAGACAGACAGACAGACAGACAGACAGACAGACAGACAACAGACAGTCGGAACGGGAGCTTATATGACTACTTATATGAATTAAATGAGATGCTCCCCACCAGAGGCTGGGCGAAGCCGGGCCGGGCGGGGTCAGACAGACAGACAGACAGACAGACAGACAGACGGGAACGAGAGCTTATGTGACTACTTATACGAATTAAATGAGATGCTCCCCACCAGGGCCTGGGCGAAATCGGGCCAGGTCGGACAGACAGACAGACAGACAGACAGACAGACAGACAGACAGACAGACAGACGAACGGGAGCTTATATGACTACTTATATGAATTAAATTAGATGCTTCCCACCAGGGCCTGGGCGAAGTCGGGCCGGGTCGGACAGACAGACAGACAGACAGACAGACAGACAGACAGACAGACAGACAGACAGACGGGAACGAGAGCTTATATAACTACTTATACGAATTAAATGAGATGCTCCCCACCAGGGCCTGGGCGAAGTCGGGCCAGGTCGGACAGACAGACAGACAGACAGACAGACAGACAGACAGACAGACAGACAGACAGACAGACAGACAGACAGATCGTCGATCCTCGCCAAGGCCTGGGCGAAGCCGGGCCGGGTCAGCTAGTATATATATATATAATACTGGGTACATCGCCAAAGACTTGAAAACATCTACTTTCATCACACTACCGAAGAAGCCAAGAGCTGTTAATTGTGAGGATTACAGAACTGTTAGCTTAATGAGCCAGATAACTAAGATACTTCTCAATGTCATAAAGAAATAATTCAACATAAAATAGATGAGGGAGTAGTTGAAGAACAATGTGGGTTCCGCAAAAACAGCGGCACCAAAGAAGCAAGTATCTGTTTGAGGATGATAATTGAAAAATATATAGAAGTTCAGAAAAGTATATATGTTTGTTTTAAGGACTGCAAGAAAGCTTTTCATAGAGTACAACACGAACGACTACTTACGTGCCTTCAAGATATAGAAGTAGACGGAAAGGACATCAGACTTATTAGTAACTTGTACTGGGAACAAGTGGCGTCTATTAGATGCGGAAATAACTATTCGTCGTCTATGGAGATAAAAAGAGGAGTACGATAAGGATGTGTACTGTCCCCAAGCCTCTTCAACCTATACACAGACATAATTTTGAAGCAAGTTGAACTGCCTGGACTTAACATCAATGGAAGAATCATAAACAATCTTAGGTATGCTGACGATACCGTGTTTACTAGCAGAAAGCGAGCAAGAGTTACAAGACCTAGTGGAACAAGTAAACATGCATAGTGCAGAATGTGGCTTAGATATTAACATCCAAAAACACAAAACCTATGAATAATTAGCAGTGGAAAGGAAAGGTCATCAATGAAATCACAGTAAACGGGGAGATACTAGAACAAGTAACAAGTTTCTCCTATCTTGGACATATAATAACAGATGATGGCAGAAGTGAAATAGAAATCAAAAAGAGAATAGGAATGGCCAAAAATGCTTTCAACAGCATGAAATCAGTATTAACATCTAGAGAGATTAACAGCGCATTAAAAATGAGAATTGTCAAATGCTACGTATATTCAACACTATTGTATGGCGCGGAAGCCTGGACATTGAACAAGCAACTAGAAAGTCGCATAGAGGCCCTGGAGATGTGGATATACAGACGAATAGATCGTATTTCATGGAAACAAAGACAATCAAATGCACAGGTTCTAGAAAAACTGGGACTGAAGAGAGAGTTGATGAAAGAAATAAAGAGGAGGCAAGTGAAATATTTCGGCCACGTCAAAAGACTCATGTAAAAACCATACTCGAGGGCAAGGTTGAGGGCAAGCGAGCAAGAGGTAGACAACGATACAAGTGGGAAGATAACATCAAGAGATTCACGAACATCAGCCTGACAGAATGTACAGTCAGGGCGAGAGACAGACAGTGTTGGAGATCCATTGCAGCCAACATCCATTGTGGATACGGCACCTGATTGATTGATTGATTGATTGATTGATTGATTGATTGATTGATTGATTGATTGATGTATATTCACCGGCTCCGTGGCAAAGGGTGTCTCGGACGCGGTTCGTGATCCCGCATACCCGCGTTCGAAACACATCTGCGCGCGATTTGGCAGCAGACCGCGTTGCGTTGATTGTTTACTAATGGGTATGGGTACCGGTCGTTCAGAAGGCAATAGCAAACTACTGAACATATACTTGCCAAGAAATCACAGCAGCAATAAATGCTGGTGTTGACTGCAACGTCCTGTAAAGGATGTGAAACTATCTTTAACTATGTATATTCACAACTACTATTTGGCGCGGAAGCCTGGACAATGAACAAACAATTATAAAGTCGAATAGAAATACTGGAGATGTGGATATACAGAAGAATATGTCGTACTTCATGGAAATAATAATAATCATATCCAGAGGTTATAGAAAAACTGGGAATGAAAAGAGAGTTGATGAAAGAAATAAAAAATAAGAGGCACGAGAAATATTTCAACCATGTTAAAAACCATACCGGAGGGTAAGGTTAAAGGCAAGTGAGAAAGAGATAGACAACGATACAAGTGGGAAGATAACATCAAGAGACGGACGAGTAGCATTCTGACATAATGTTCAATCAAGGCGAGAGACGGACAGTGTTATTAGAGATCCATTGCAGCCAACCTTCATTGTGGAGACGGCACTTGATTGAATATGTCCAATATTTACTTCCTGATGCCAGTTTGGAAGCTCATATGCAAATCTCTGAATGTTGTATTTAAATGGAATGGTTTATGTTTCCACTTCCCAAGGTTTTAAAAGCCTGATGTGTAGTAATTTAAAATATCTGCCCAGGAAGCAACCATGCCCTCTTAGCTCTATCAGTTAAAGTAGTTCTTGAAGTTGGGGGAGAAACTTGACGTCATCTAGCACTCGCAGACACAATTTTCATGTCGATAACAAGCGTGTAGCAGAGTAAAAAGAGGATGATCGTGCGAACACGCACACACACACACACACACACACGCACGCACGCACGCACACACACACGTACACGCATATATATATATATATATATATATATATATATATATATATATATATATATATATATATCTTATATATAAATAAGGAGCGTATGTCTGTATCTATGTATCTATGTATGTCCTTTGTGCGCTCGCGAACGGCCCATCCGATTGAGATGAAATTTTCTACACGCCTTCCTTTCAGTCCAGAGCTGTCAACTGTGATATTTTTTTAGTGTGAAATCGCCTGCTTACTCAGTATTATTTCATTTTTCATTTTTCATTATAATTGTATATATTTCAGGGGACCTAACTCCGTAAAAGTTATTTCAAGGGGCATAACTTTTCTGTATAACTTATAGTCATATTGTGGCATCGTTTTCAAAGATTTATAAACTCTGTGTCCATAGTTA
Organism: Cepaea nemoralis; assembly: GCA_014155875.1. NCBI lineage: Eukaryota > Metazoa > Mollusca > Gastropoda > Stylommatophora > Helicidae > Cepaea > Cepaea nemoralis. The sequence goes on along the minus strand of JACEFZ010002480.1, from coordinate 230,512 downwards.
TGTACCGGCATATGAGTTATAATAAATAATGATACAAACTGTAAGGCATTTTCAAAGTTTTCATAAAAATAATGCACAATGCATAACATTGTAACTCATCTTTATTTGCTTAAGAAGTTACTGTAGTCATGCAGGTGATTAGCAAGCGTTTTCATTAAAACTAATGGATGGTGTCTGGAAGGACATTCTTTTAAGTTACTTTTTTTGTTGTATGAATTTAATGAGAACTTATATGACTACTTATATGAATTAAATGAGATGCTTCCCACCAGGGACTGGGCGAAGCCGGACAGGGTCAGGCAGACAGATAGACAGACAGACAGACAGACAGACAGACAGACAGACAGACAGACAGACAGACAGACAGACAGACAGACAGATAGTCGGTAACGGGAACGGGAACTTATATGACTACTTATATGAATTAAATGAGATGCTCCACACCAGGAGCTGGGCAATGCCGGGCCGGGTCAGACAGACAGACAGACAGACAGACAGACAGACAGACAGACAGACAGACAGACAGACAGACAGACAGACAGACAGACAGACAGACAGACAGACAGTCGGTAATGGGAACGAGAACTTATATGACTACTTATATGAATTAAATGAGATGCTCCCCACCAGGGACTGGGCGAAGCCGGGCCGGGTCAGCTAGTATATATATATATAGAGAGAGAGAGAGAGAGAGAGAGAGAGAGAGAGAGACAGACAGACAGACAGACAGACAGACAGACAGACAGACAGACAGACAGACAGACAGACAGACTCTCTACATATTTTATATATAGTATTAGTACTGATAGCTGAAGGACAACGGGTGACGGCACACTCAAGAAGTTTATTTCCGAACATTGGAAAGCAATACAATCCAAATTTGCATAATAAAGTACATATTTGTTTAAAATGAATAAAAGCAAAATAAATGAATAGCAGTATACAGTACAACATTATAGCACAGAGAATATTGTGCTAGCCGCGTGTTGTATGTACCAACCAGTACTCAGCTGATTTTGTAGTCAATATCATGCCGGTCGCCTTTAATTCCACAACAGTCGCTGGCACCCAGGTCAGGCTGAGTGCACCTAGCAGCACCAGTCAACTGTTTTACATCCCCCGCCTCGGGAAGCAGAGGTCCCATGAACAGGCCTTGAAACGCACAGCGCAGATGGTGCTTGACCCATATTTGATAGACCAGTCACTCGGCGGCTGATGTGGTCAGGATCAGATCGGCGGCCTTTACTTCCCAAGATATTTGTGGTACACATGTTAGACTGGATCGTCCTGGGAAGCCAGGCCAGTTTTTTTAAACATTCGAATGGAACCCATGAGCAGCGGGCTAGCAGGCCAGCGTCTAGTCACCACACAACCCCCGCCCCCTCCCATTAACACAGTGAACTACTATCAGCACCTACACGACTGTCAGGTGATGCTGGCTACACATTGTGTCAGCCCTTGACCTACACACATGTGCGTGCATTCTCTGGCCCTGTACATTAGCCTAGAACACTGTTACACGCCTTGTTGGACACATGGGCTAGACCCATATTTGTATAGACCATTCAGCACATATTGGACACATGGGCTAGACCCATATTTGTATAGACCATTCAGCTCTCGGTGACCGATGTGCTTGGTATAACACCGGTCGCCTTTACTTCCCAAGACGTTTCCCGGTGCCCATTTTAGGCTGGGTTGTCATGAGAGTCTCAGATCAATGTTCACAATGTGAATCCGCCCCGGTGTAGATGTAACCCATGACCAGTGGGCTGTGAGGTGGGCGTCTAGATACTAGGCTTCCCCAACTCTGTATAGCATGACGGTTGGTTGCTATTCTGTGACAAATCTGGCATCTTTTCTTGGTTTTACAGATATATATTTCAGACACAATGGCAGGACATCGTGCAGCCAGTTTATTTGTCGAACAAGAAGTGAAACAATGAGCACATCAGACGCTTTACCTGTGTATTGTACATCAACTGTATGCAATAAATCCTTGTAATTGGAGGTTATAACAGAATTCTCGCATATTACATAGGGCTAATTTTAACATTTGATAAGGTTAGGAATCTTCCTTATCTGCAAACGATAATAATGGAGCACGTATGGAAATGTTTCGAGTGCTGTGTTGTCGGTGCTTCACTCAACTCAACATGTGCCTGTAAATACTTGACAATTTGTAAACAAGTAAACAAAAACATCTCTAGCAGCTTCTGCGATATGGTTTTACAACAGACTACTGGAAATTACTTGGCCAATCAAAATGAATAATCTACACGTTTAGAAAGAAGCTGCTACTCAACTTATTATAAACATCTAAACAAGCTGTCATGGCACGGAAAGGTGTCAGCGCACACACTGATACCAGTTTTTGGAAATCGCAAGATGTGGAGAAGCATGATTTCCCACGCCAGTCGGCAAAGCACTTGATGATGATTATGATGCATGTAATGCGGTTATGATACTGGAAATTTTCCAGTAAGGAAAAAGGACATCTTTTTTGGTGAATTACAGACGGGTAGGAGATCTCAGGGTCGGCCTCTACTACGATACAAAGATGTGTGTAAGCGGGACATGATTGATACGGGCATTGATAATGCACATTGGGAGCAAGTCGCCGCTGAACGTGTTGCATGGAGGGCAACTATCAGAGCGTGAGAGACGTAAGATGGTGCAAAATGGTGGAAATGACCATGTTTTCACATGCACCTACTGTGGGCAAACATTTGCAGCAAGAATTGGCCTTACCAGCCACACTCGCCACCGCCATGGATCGTAGTTATTAAGCCTTTTTGAAGCACAATGTACCAAACTATCGTCTGTCAAGACGGAAAGGTGCCAATGCAATGCAATGGAAATATACCTCATGAATTAAGTAATTCTGTATTTATTGCAATCCCAAAGAAATCAGGGGCCTTGGAATGTGATCAACATCGAACAATTAGTATAATGAGTCACATCATGAAGATTTTGCTAAGAATTATCATGCAAAGAATTAGGAGGAAAATACAACCAGAAATAGGAGAAGAACAATGTGGGTTTGTAGAAGGAAAGGGTACAGTAAATGCTGTGTATTTACTGAGAACCGTAATTGAACATTCTATAGAAGTAAACAAAGATCTACACCTTTGCTTTATTGACTACACAAAGGCTTTCGATAAAGTGAGACATGTCGACATGATAAGGATGTTTGAAGATCTACAAATTGATGGAAAAGACCTTAGACTTGTAAATAAACATATATTGGAAACAACAAGCTGCCATAAGAGTTGATAATGAAGTAGGCCAATATCAGCCTATTAAGAGAGGTGTGAGACAGGGATGTGTAATGTCTCCAGATCTGTTTTCCCTGTACAGTGAAAGTATTTTCAGAAATATTGAAGATATGGAAGGAATCAACATTGGGGGACGATGCATCAATAACATTAGATATGCAGACGATACAGTCTTGATTGCAGACAATGAACAGGACCTGCAACATTTAGTAGATGCAGTTGTTACACACAGTGAACAACGAGGGTTAGAATTAAATTGTAAAAAGACACAGATTATGGTCGTCACTAGGAAGAACGAAATACCACAATGCAATATACAAGTAAATGGGAATATTCTTCAACAAGTGAATAGGTAACAATTATCTCGGAACAGTAATAACATCTGATGGGAGATGCCTTGAAGAGATTAGAACAAGAATCGCCATGGCAAAGGTAGCCTTTAGCAAGATGAAAAACATACTGACCAATAAAAAGATGTCAATTGAAACGAGAAAAAGAGTGTTGAGATGCTACATAGAACCTGTACTTTTATATGGATGTGAAGCTTGGACAATGAGCAGTCAAGCTGAAAAACATCTGATGGCTGTAGAAATGTGGTTTCTGAGGAAAATGCAAAGAATACCATGGACAGCCAGAAAGACCAGTGAACAAGTCCTTCAAGAAACAAATGAAGATCGTAAACTGATTAGAGACATTAGACGTAGACAGTCAGAATTTTTTGGGCATGTTATGAGAAGAAATGATTTGGAGAACTTGGTGACAACTGGTAAGATCGAAGGGAACAGACCAAGAGGAAGACCTAGAAGCAAATACCTGGATGGCTTGGCCTCATGGCATGGCCGAGACAGAAACACGGAGCTCATCCACGACTCTGGTGATCGAGTGAGATGGCAAAACATAACCGCCCAAGCTTACCGGCATGGTACATGATGGATGGATGGAATGCCGTAAGGTGTTTACGACAGACAGCTGCATACTTCTGTCACATGTTGAGGCAAGAGTTACCACAGAGAGCAGCACACTTCCCTCAGATACTGAAGCAAGACTTACCACAGAGAGCAGCACACTTCCCTCAGATACTGAAGCAAGACTTACCACAGACAACTGCATACTTCCCTCAGATACTGAAGCAAGACTTACCACATACAGCTGCATACTTCCCTCAGATACTGAAGCAAGACTTAATACAGAGAGCAGCACACTTCCCTCAGATACTGAAGCAAGACTTACCACAGAGAGCAGCACACTTCCCTCAGATACTGAAGCAAGACTTACCACAGAGAGCAGCACACTTCCCTCAGATACTGAAGCAAGACTTACCACATACAGCTGCATACTTCCCTCAGATACTGAAGCAAGACTTACCACATACAGCTGCATACTTCCCTCAGATACTGAAGCAAGACTTACCATATACAGCTGCATACTTCCCTCAAATACTGAAGCAAGACTTACCATATACAGCTGCATACTTCCCTCAGATACTGAAGCAAGACTTACCATATACAGCTGCATACTTCCCTCAGATACTGAAGCAAGACTTACAACATACAGCTGCATACTTCCCTCAGATACTGAAGCAAGACTTACCATATACAGCTGCATACTTACCTCAGATACTGAAGCAAGACTTACCACATACAGCTGCATACTTCCCTCAGATACTGAAGCAAGACTTACCATATACAGCTGCATACTTACCTCAGATACTGAAGCAAGACTTACCACATACAGCTGCATACTTCCCTCAGATACTGAAGCAAGACTTACCACAGACAGCTGCATACTTCCCTCAGATACTGAAGTAAGACTTACCATATACAGCTGCATACTTCCCTCAGATACTGAAGCAAGACTTACAACATACAGCTGCATACTTCCCTCAGATACTGAAGCAAGACTTACCATATACAGCTGCATACTTACCTCAGATACTGAAGCAAGACTTACCACATACAGCTGCATACTTCCCTCAGATACTGAAGCAAGACTTACCACAGACAGCTGCATACTTCCCTCAGATACTGAAGTAAGACTTACCATATACAGCTGCATACTTCCCTCAGATACTGAAGCAAGACTTACCACATACAGCTGCATACTTCCCTCAGATACTGAAGCAAGACTTACCACAGACAGCTGCATACTTCCCTCAGATACTGAAGTAAGACTTACCATATACAGCTGCATACTTCCCTCAGATACTGAAGCAAGACTTACCACAGACAGCTGCATACTTCCCTCAGATACTGAAGCAAGACTTACCACAGACAGCTGCATACTTCCCTCAGATACTGAAGCAAGACTTACCACAGACAGCTGCATACTTCTGACAGATACTGAAGAAAGACGTACCACAGACAGCTGCATACTTACCCCAGATACAAAAGGAAGACGTGCCACAGACAGCTGCATACTTCTGACAGATACTGAAGAAAGACGTACCACAGACAGCTGCATACTTCTGACAGACACTGAAGCACGACTAACCACAGACAGCTGCATACTTACCCCAGATACTAAAGCAAGACGTGCCACAGACAGCTGCATACTTCCCTCAGATACTGAAGCAAGACTTACCACAGACAGCTGCATACTTATCTCAGATACTGAAGCAAGACTTACCACAGACAGCTGCATACTTCTGACATATACTTAAGAAAGACGTACCACAGACAGCTGCATACTTCTCACAGAAACCGAAGAAAGACGTACCACATACAGCTGCATACTTCTGACAGATACTGAAGAAAGACGTACCACAGACAGCTGCATACTTCTCACAGAGATGGCAAAACATAACCGCCTAAGCTTACCGGCATGGTACATGATGGATGGATGGAATGCCGTAAGGTGTTTACCACAGACAGCTGCATACATCTCTCACATGTTGAGGCAAGACTTACACTGACAGTTGCATACTAACCCCAGATACTGAGGCAAGACCTACCACATACAGCTGCATACTTACCTCAGATGCTGAAGTCCTGAAAAGGGCCCATTGCTGGATGATACTGCTGTATGCATGAGTTGATAATCATATTCTGCAGACTAGAGTTGCGGCGGTGGCCAGACTGCAGACTATTGTTGGGGTGGCCAGAATCGAACAATGTCAGCTAGAATGGTGTTGAACACATCTAGGCCAGCACATTTAGTGCGACGACGCCACATGAATTCGCACATGTAGGAATCGAGTAGAGCCTGTGTGTTCCATTCTGCCTCTTGTTTCTCTCCTTGGTCGTTCTCCACATGCGCTCGATGCATTGAGTATGTGCACCGGTGGTGGGGTCCACAAAGTTTTCAGAATGGTTGACGGTGAGATGCGTCAAACCGGGAATATTTCTAATTTCCCCGTATGCACGCCAGAGGTCGGAGACTACTGTTGTGCCAGGCCGAATGTGTGTGCTGATAAGTGGCAAGAGCCTTGCTGCTGTTCTGTCTGGAACACAGAACACGAAGCAGTCGCCTGTTTTACGACAGATGGCACCAAAAACCCACTGTTGTGGAAAAACTCGTCCCACGTGATTTTTGCGCCTTGTAAATAGGCTCTCATCAATCTCAACAGTGGTATTTTGCTTGTCGTGGACAGCTGCTGTCAGTTCAATAAAATTCATGACTGCAGAAAGCCAACGTAAAAATGTACTACTCACACTGTGTTACCGTTCGTCGCTCCTTTTTCGCGCCATGACACGCACTGAAAAAAACTTTAATTGAACGGAGATCCCCGCCAGTGCTATATATAGCTGCTAACTACGCTATATATAGATGCTGAAGCTAAATATAGCCTCGTGACGTCTGTTGCGGTGAATTAAAATTGAAGTACCGAAAGACGTACCACAGCTGCATACTTTTGACAGGTATTGAAGCAAGACTTACCCTAAGCATATCCAGTCAAGACTGCGGCGGGCGGTTGTGTGTTTTGAAATCGCTCCTTTTGTCACGTAGGAGATGGACAATTTTATCTAGTGCGTGTAATTTCTGCGCTAGGATGTAAACCAGGAGGTTGCTCTCAAGATTTTCGACGGTGCAACGGACATCTATGCGAATCAATCCTGAGTGTTTTTCGCATCATGTTTAGGTTACTGTGTAGTACACTAGTTGTGTGTAGTGTTGTTGGTTTTCTTCATCATGGCAGACCAGCGTTTGAGTCCCGTACAAAGGGTAAAGAAACCACCGACTAGACGAGGTCCAGAGGGTAAACGACAGGGGAGACGGTACCGGAGCCAGTTGCCACCGGCGAAAATACGACCGCCTGGGCCTCAAGAACACGAGTATTCTATATTGGAACTGTGCCAGCGCAAAACAACGAGGCCCAATTTTGGAAAGCCTGGCATACAGAAACGATATAGTAGCGCTTCAGGAGACGAGACTGGGTGTTAATTCACTCCATATAGCCGGCTTCAAATGTTATTACAACAGGCGACACCTGGGAATGGCGATTCTGATTCGAGACAGCACAGTGGCTTCACAGCTGAACATGTCCAGGAGGGACAGTGACGAGATACAAATACAGGCTGTTAGAGTTCAATCCGGTCTACCATTCGTGTTGGTTAATGTTTATGCCTGTAACTTGAGTGTGGATTCCCAGAGATGGCAGTGTCTGAGTGACATATTATGTCATGAGAGGAATGTCATTTTCTGCGGCGATTTCAACGCTAAAGGCAAATCATGGGGTAACATTTCTTCCAACACACAGGGGAGGAGCTCGAGGCGGCACTTGAAACCAGTGACCTTGTTTGTATCAACAGTGGCTGTGTCCCAGGACAGCAAGTCGTCCAGGTGATGTGGACCGTGTTATTGACCCGGCGCTGGTTTCTCTTTCACTTACTACAGTGTGTAGATGGGGTGTCCTAGGGCACCAAGGCAGCGACCACCACCCTTGCAGCATATTGGTGGAGAACGGCAGAACCAGGCAGCACAAGTCAACAGTCAAGACCTTCAAGTATGACAGTTCAGGGCAAGATGTGGTGAGTAAAATAAGGCGCGACAAGCGCAGGAATCATCATGGCAGGGAAAAAAAAAGCTGGCAGCAGCCACCTTGGTGGAATTGTGAGGTGGAAAAGGCCTGGATGGATAAGCGTGGTGCTGTAAGGAAATGGCAAAACGCCAAGAAGAACAGAGTTGCCCATCCTAGTCTTATTGTGCACTTGGAAAGAGAGATGGACACAAAAGTTAGCTATTTCAAAAAACTGGTTAAAATGGTTAAAAGTGAAAAATGGGCAGAGTTGTGTCAAAGAATAAGCACAGACAAGTCACTGAAATTGTTCTGGCGACTACATAAAAGTATGAATGGGGTAGTCAAGAATAAGAGTGTTCCTGACTTCCAAAGTGCTGACCTTATCTGGCAGAGGTCTGACGAGAATAAGGGCAAAGCCCTTTTTATAACACTATCTAGAGAAGAGCAACCAGACAGACATGAGAGGCTGAAATGTTGCCAAGGCGGTTACCTCAGATAGGTGTAAGGCCCAGAACATTGCAGTTGAAAGAGATCAGGGCTGTGCTTCGACGAACAAAAAACAGCGCACCAGGGCCAGATGGTATAAGGTATGACGACATCAATATGTGTACCGACAACGAGCTAGAGGAACTAGCAGATATGTACAACAACAGCATAGGGAGTGCTAGCATCAAGGAAGAGTGGTTACACAGCTATCTGATTCCCTTGCCGAAGCCTGGCAAAGACCACACAAAAATTCAGGGATATCGGGTAATAACCATGCAAAATACAATAGGCAAGCTGCTGGAGAAGTTAATTGCCAGGAAAATATCAAGTCAGCTAGAGAGGCAAGGTTGTTTCCCACCTACCCTTGGAGGGTACCGTCCAAACAGAGAAACCTGGACCAACGCAGCAGTTTTTGCCCATGATGTCTATGAAGGTTTCCACTCAGGCATTGAAACATGTGCTGCGGCGATTGATCTTGAGGATGCGTACAACAGAGTACCATTGGATTTCTTAATGTTTCAGCTTCTTGAACTCAAGATAAGTCCATTCCTCCTTAGTTGGATCGCCGCAGCCCTCTTCCAACGGAAAGTAGTTTTTAGATGTGGCAGTTGGACCTCTGAACCAACAACAATATATCCGGGCCTGCCACAGGGATCACCATTATCTCCGGTGCTGTTCAACGCCTACACTGTGAGAATTACCAGGCGAGCAAGATCACTGGACCGGGGAGGACATTGTCATATGCCGACGATGTGTTAGTGTATCGTCAGGGTAAGGATAGAGATCGGGTTGCTGTGGAATCTACAAACAAAACTAAATCGCATAAGCACTTGGTGTGTGGAATCTGGGGCAATGGTCAACCCAACGAAGGCAGCAGTGACATGGTTCTCTTTGAATAACTATATTGTCAACACTCCAACACCAACTGTAAATCTGTGTTCAGAGACGGTGGAAATGAACGCAGGCAATGCACTACCTGGGGATACGTTTTGATCGAAGTCCTTGCTTATCATGAGCACATAGACCGGGTGATGACAAAAGCCAAGCGAGTTTTGGTTGCGACGCGGGCCATTGCGGCGGCAAACTGTGAGCAGTGCCATCTATGTCTCCTTACGAGGGTCTGGTCCTTTCTGTTTTTGAGTATGCGATGGCTATCCTGACTCTCAGCCGTAAGCAGATGGAAAGGATGGAAAGGATACAGAACGAAGCTATGCGTATTATTCTTGGATGTACAAGAGATACAGCATGCAGGGCGATGCGCTACCTTATCGATTTTCCAACCATTGGGGACAGAATACAAATTTGCAGAGCGCGTGCCTACCTCAAAGTCAACCCAAACACACAACATCTACTGCACAGTGAAATTAAGAAGGTAAAGGGCAGCAGGTTAAAAGAGGAAAGTCGTGGATGGTCAAGCCGAAGACATTCTTCAACAGGTGTGTTCACTTGAGGATTTAGAACCTGGCGAGAAGTGGGTACAAGTGCCAACAGATTTCTGTACGTCCTTTTCAGTTTGCATCCCACTAGACAGAAAATGCAGACAAGAAAATCCGGCTGCTGTGGAGGCGGAAGTACAGGCTTTGATCTTCGAGAATTCTTTGGAGGGTGATGCTGTCATTTACACAGATGGGTCGGTCGTTCGACGAGTGAGAAGTTCATGGGCTTTACGGCTCAGGCCGGAGGAGAATTGTGAAGAAGATTCTGGTGCTTTTGCTTTGACCACAAGTAGCCTGACTATGGAAGTCATGGCAGTAAGTAAAGTCAATAACATGGCTCGAGACACAGACATTCACTAGGGCATGTTTCCTTAGTGACTCAATGAGCATGCTCAAGAAGATAGAGATGGGGTGGATCCGAAGAGAGTGGCTTGCTGTCTCTGGAGCGGTCTCGGCTGGCAAAGATTAGTTTCATTTTCGTGCCAGGCATGCGGGTGTACAAGGAAATTAGCGGGCTGACAAGCTTGCAGGTAAGGCTACTGTGGAAGGCGGACGAGCCATGGACCAGGCTGACATTCTGAATGCTCTACGAGAAGTAAGATCGTTTGCGAAGAACCAAGTGATGACTGTGAATCTACTAACCATGGTCAGGACTGCGAGAACAGCAAATTAAAGAGGTGTGGCCAAACAAGAACACTACGCGGGAAGCAAAGAAGATTAATAAACCAACACAGAACTGGTGTCGTCAGTTGCTACACGCTGCGGGATTTACTGAGGAGGGGATCCGAGCACTTATGGACTGAATGGTTCGATGTGCAATGAGGATGATCTGTCGACTAACTAACTAACTAACTAACTGACTGACTGACTAACTAACTAACTAACTAACTAACTAACTAACTAACTAACAGACAGCTGCATACCTCTCCCAAATGTTAAAGCAAGACTTAACACAGACAGTTGCCATACTTGCCCCATTTCTTGTAGCAACACTTTGCAAACAAGGGGAAACCACCACATTATCTTTCCAAGACTTCATGGCAATAAGTCACTATCATTGAATGTAAGAAAGAGAGTGCTGAAGTGCTATATAGAACCTGTTTTGCTGTATGGCTGTGAATCTTGGAATATAAATGAACAAATTTGGAAGAGATTGGAGGCAACAGAGATGTAGTTCCTAAGACGAATGTTGCGAATTCCTTGGACTGTCAAAGTAACTAACGACGAATGCCTTAAAGAGGATTGCGAAACTAGAACATTATATAAAACAATAAGAAAGAAACAACAGCTTTTTTTGGACATGTGATGAGAAGAGAGGCGCTGGAGAATATCGTGACAACTGGAAAGATCGAGGGGAAGAGAGGCAGAGGCAGACCACGAGAAATGATGCTGGATGGATTGCGACGGTGGTATGGAGGAATATCAACGGCAGAGTTGATCCAGAAAACCAAAGACAAAGATATCTTTGGAGAATCATGAACGCCTAAGCGAGTCGGCACGGCACTTGATGATGATGATACATATATAAGTGTGTGTGTGTATATGTATATTCCTAATTTCACATCTATTTATCACACACACGCGCGCACGCGCACACACACACACACACACACACACACACACAATGGCCCACATTTGTGCACACACAGAAGAATCAATATTTGTGACAGACACCTGAACTCGCGGAAGGACACAAATATACATCCAGACACACAACAATCTTGACTTCAGACACACGTCCACTCGCTGACACTAACACATTCACAGACACGTCACATCTTGGTGACAACCACGAGGGAACGCGTTTACACCCACGCGTCAAATCGTGGCTTGATACACAAGCGAACTCGTCCTTACATAGAAACATAAAATCGTGGTTACAAGCACAGGAGGATTCGCCCACACACATATCTACACATTCAGCAAATCTTGTGGCAGGCACAAGGGTAACTGCCCTGCGCACTCATACACACTTGAGATAAAAGTGCTATTATCGTACTTCATTGGTAATACAAGCTGGCTTTTATCAGACGCTTGGCCTTGCTGCTGATCAAATGTTTGGAGCGCTGCTCCATGAAGATCTCGTTGCAGAGGCTGAACGTTCGGAACTCCTCCAGGTAGACATCATCAAGGTGAAGGACGTTCATGTGCTGCCCCCGAAGCTTGAATCCTTCCAGCAGAAGCCTGGGCGTGTCTGAGTCACTGGACAGTTCGAACATCCACATGCACATGTGGCGGTAATCTGTGGAACACCAAAGTCCGGATTTGTTACACTAATGTCCCTCTCGTCCAACTAGTGTACATACAACAGCTACTTACAGTGATGTCCATCACTCCCTGCTGGTGTACATACAACAGTTTCTTACAGTGATGTCCCTCTCTCCCTGCTGGTGTACATACAACAGATACTTACAGTGATGTCCATATCTCCCTGCTGGTGTACATACAACAGCTACTTACAGTGATGTCTCTCTCTCTCTCCCTGCTGGTGTACATACAACAGCTACTTACAATGATGTCCCTCTCTCCCTGCTGGTGTACATACAACAGCTACTTACAGTCATGTCTCTCTCTCCCAGCTGGTGTACATACAACAGATACTTACAGTGATGTCTCTCTCTCCCTGCTGGTGTACATACAACAGCTACTTACAGTGATGTCCCTCTCTCCCTGCTGGTGTACATACAACAGCTACTTACAGTGATGTCTCTCTCTCCCAGCTGGTGTACATACAACAGCTACTTACAGTGATGTCTCTCTCTCCCTGCTGTGCTGATATACATACAACAGCTACTTACAGTGATGTCCCTCTCTCCCTGCTGGTGTACATACAACAGCTACTTACAGTGATGTCCCTCTCTCCCTGCTGGTGTACATGCAACAGCTACTTACAGTGATGTCCTTCTAGCGATGCTGGTGTACATACAACAGTTACTTAGGTGATGTCCCTCTCCCCCTGCTGGTGTATATACAACAGCTACTTACAGTGATGTCCCTTTCTTCTTGCTGGTGTACATACAACGGCTACTTACAGTGATGTCCCTTTCTCCCTGCTGGTGTACATACAACAGCTACTTACAGTGATGTCCCTTTCTCCCTGCTGGTGTACATACAACAGCTACCTACAGTGATGTCCATCTCTCCCTGCTGGTGTACATACAACAGCTACTTACAGTGATGTCTCTCTCTCCCAGCTGGTGTACATACAACAGCTACTTACAGTGATGGCACTCTCTCCCTGCTGGTGTACATACAACAGCTACTTACAGTGATGTCTCTCTCTCCCTGCTGGTGTACATACGACAGCTACTTACAGTGATGTCTCTCTCTCCCTGCTGGTGTACATACAACAGCTACTTACAGTGATGTCTCTCTCTCCCTGCTGGTGTACATACAACAGCTACTTACAGTGATGTCTCTCTCTCCCTGCTGGTGTCCATACAACAGCTACTTACAGTGATGTCTCTGTCTCCTTGCTGGTGTACATACAACAGCTACTTACAGTGATGTCCCTCTCCCCCTGCTGGTGTACATACAACAGCTACTTACAGTGATGTCTCTGTCTCCTTGCTGGTGTACAATAACAGCAACTTACAGTGATGTCCATCTCTCCCTGCTGGTGTCCATACAACAGCTACTTACAGTGATGTCCCTCTCCCCATGCTGGTGTACATACAACAGCTACTTACAGTGATGTCTCTGTCTCACTGCTGGTGTACATGCAAACAGCTACTTACAGTGATGTCCTTCTAGCCCTGCTGGTGTACATACAACAGTTACTTAGGTGATGTCCCTCTCCCCCTGCTGGTGTACATACAACAGCTACTTACAATGATGTCCCTTTCTCCCTGCTGGTGTACATACAACAGCTACTTACAGTGATGTCCCTTTCTCCCTGCTGGTGTACATACAACAGCTACTTACAGTGATGTCCCTTTCTCCTGCTGGTGTACATTACAACAGCTACCTACAGTGATGTCCATCTCTCCCTGCTTGTTGTACATACAACAGCCACCTACAGTGATGTCCATCTCTCCCTGCTGGTTTACATACAACAGCTACTTACAGTGATGTCCATCTCTCCCTGCTGGTGTACAAACAACAGCTACTTACAGTGATGTCTCTCTCTCCCTGCTGGTGTACATACAACAGCTACCTACAGTGATGTTTCTCTCTCCCTGCTGGTGTACATACAACAGCTACTTACAGTGATGTCTCTCTCTCCCTGCTGGTGTACATACAACAGCTACTTACAGTGATATCTCTGTCTCCCTGCTGGTGTACATACAGCGGCTACCTACAGTGATGTCCCTCTCTCCCTGCTGGTGTACATACAACAGCTACTTACAGTGATGTCTCTCTCCCAGCTGGTGTACATACAACAGCTACTTACAGTGATGGCACTCTCTCCCTGCTGGTGTACATACAACAGCTACTTACAGTGATGTCTCTCTCTCTCCCTGCTGGTGTACATACAACAGCTACTTACAGTGATGTCTCTCTCTCCCTGCTGGTGTACATACAACAGCTACTTACAGTGATGTCTCTCTCTCCCTGCTGGTGTACATACAACAGCTACTTACAGTGATGTCTCTCTCTCCCTGCTGGTGTCCATACAACAGCTACTTACAGTGATGTCCCTCTCCCCCTGCTGGTGTACATACAACAGCTACTTACAGTGATGTCTCTCTCCTTGCTGGTGTACATACAACAGCTACTTACAGTGATGTCCATCTCTCCCTGCTGGTGTATAACAACAGCAACTTACAGTGATGTCCATCTCTCCCTGCTGGTGTCCATACAACAGCTACTTACAGTGATGTCCCTCTCCCCCTGCTGGTGTACATACAACAGCTACTTACAGTGATGTCTCTGTCTCCCTGCTGGTGTACATGCAACAGCTACTTACAGTGATGTCCTTCTAGCGATGCTGGTGTACATACAACAGTTACTTAGGTGATGTCCCTCTCCCCCTGCTGGTGTATATACAACAGCTACTTACAGTGATGTCCCTTTCTTCTTGCTGGTGTACATACAACAGCTACTTACAGTGATGTCCCTTTCTCCCTGCTGGTGTACATACAACAGCTACTTACAGTGATGTCCCTTTCTCCCTGCTGGTGTACATACAACAGCTACCTACAGTGATGTCCATCTCTCCCTGCTGGTGTACATACAACAGCTACTTACAGTGATGTCTCTCTCTCCCAGCTGGTGTACATACAACAGCTACTTACAGTGATGGCACTCTCTCCCTGCTGGTGTACATACAACAGCTACTTACAGTGATGTCTCTCTCTCCCTGCTGGTGTAAATACAACAGCTACTTACAGTGATGTCTCTCTCTCCCTGCTGGTGTACATACAACAGCTACTTACAGTGATGTCTCTCTCTCCCTGCTGGTGTACATACAACAGCTACTTACAGTGATGTCTCTCTCTCCCTGCTGGTGTCCATACAACAGCTACTTACAGTGATGTCTCTGTCTCCTTGCTGGTGTACATACAACAGCTACTTACAGTGATGTCCCTCTCCCCCTGCTGGTGTACATACAACAGCTACTTACAGTGATGTCTCTGTCTCCTTGCTGGTGTACAATAACAGCAACTTACAGTGATGTCCATCTCTCCCTGCTGGTGTCCATACAACAGCTACTTACAGTGATGTCCCTCTCCCCCTGCTGGTGTACATACAACAGCTACTTACAGTGATGTCTCTGTCTCACTGCTGGTGTACATGCAACAGCTACTTACAGTGATGTCCTTCTAGCCCTGCTGGTGTACATACAACAGTTACTTAGGTGATGTCCCTCTCCCCCTGCTGGTGTACATACAACAGCTACTTACAGTGATGTCCCTTTCTCCCTGCTGGTGTACATACAACAGCTACTTACAGTGATGTCCCTTTCTCCCTGCTGGTGTACATACAACAGCTACTTACAGTGATGTCCCTTTCTCCCTGCTGGTGTACATACAACAGCTACCTACAGTGATGTCCATCTCTCCCTGCTTGTGTACATACAACAGCTACCTACAGTGATGTCCATCTCTCCCTGCTGGTTTACATACAACAGCTACTTACAGTGATGTCCATCTCTCCCTGCTGGTGTACAAACAACAGCTACTTACAGTGATGTCTCTCTCTCCCTGCTGGTGTACATACAACAGCTACCTACAGTGATGTTTCTCTCTCCCTGCTGGTGTACATACAACAGCTACTTACAGTGATGTCTCTCTCTCCCTGCTGGTGTACATACAACAGCTACTTACAGTGATATCTCTGTCTCCCTGGTGGTGTACATACAGCGGCTACCTACAGTGATGTCCCTCTCTCCCTGCTGGTGTACATACAACAGCTACTTACAGTGATGTCCATCTCTCCCTGCTGGTGTACATACAACAGCTACTTACAGTGATGTCCCTCTCCCCCTGCTGGTGTCCATACAACAGCTACTTACAGTGATGTCACTCTCCCCCTGCTGGTGTACATACAACAGCTACTTACAGTGATGTCTCTGTCTCCTTGCTGGTGGTGTACATACAACAGCTACTTACAGTGATGTCCATCTCTCCCTGCTGGTGTACAACAACAGCAACTTACAGTGATGTCCATCTCTCCCTGCTGGTGTCCATACAACAGCTACTTACAGTGATGTCCCTCTCCCACTGCTGGTGTACATACAACAGCTACTTACAGTGATGTCTCTGTCTCCTTGCTGGTGTACATACAACAGCTACTTACAGTGATGTCCCTCTCCCCCTGCTGGTGTACATACAACAGCTACTTACAGTGATGTCTCTGTCTCCTTGCTGGTGTACAATAACAGCAACTTACAGTGATGTCCATCTCTCCCTGCTGGTGTACATAAACAGCTACTTACAGTGATGTCTCTCTCTCCCTGCTGGTGTACATGCAACAGCTACTTACAGTGATGTCCTTCTAGCCCTGCTGGTGTACATACAACAGCTACTTACAGTGATGTCCCTTTCTCCCTGCTGGTGTACATACAACAGCTACTTACAGTGATGTCCCTTTCTCCCTGCTGGTGTACATACAACAGCTACTTACAGTGATGTCCCTTTCTCCCTGCTGGTGTACATACAACAGCTACTTACAGTGATGTCCCTTTCTCCCTGCTGGTGTACATACAACAGCTACCTACAGTGATGTCTCTGTCTCCCTGCTGGTGTACATACAACAGCTACCTACAGTGATGTCTCTCTCTCCCTGCTGGTGTACATACAACAGCTACCTACAGTGATGTTTCTCTCTCCCTGCTGGTGTACATACAACAGCTACCTACAGTGATGTCCATCTCTCCCTGCTGGTGTACATACAACAGCTACCTACAGTGATGTCCATCTCTCCCTGCTGGTGTACATACAACAGCTACCTACAGTGATGTCCATCTCTCCCTGCTGGTGTACATACAACAGCTACCTACAGTGATGTTTCTCTCTCCCTGCTGGTGTACATGCAACAGCTACTTACAGTGATGTCACTCTCTCCCTGTTGGTGTACATACAACAGCTACTTACAGTGATGTCACTCTCTCCCTGCTGGTGCACATACAACAGCTACCTACAGTGATGTTTCTCTCTCCCTGCTGGTGTACATACAACAGCTACTTACAGTGATGTCACTCTCTCCCTGCTGGTGTACATACAACAGCTACTTACAGTGATGTCTCTCTCTCCCTGCTGGTGTACATACAACAGCTACCTACAGTGATGTCTCTCTCTCCCTGCTGGTGTACATACAACAGCTACTTACAGTGATGTCTCTCTCTCCCTGCTGGTGTACATACAGCAGCTACTTACAGTGATGTCTCTCTCTCCCTGCTGGTGTATATACAACAGCTACTTACAGTGATGTCTCTCTCTCCCTGCTGGTGTACATACAACAGCTACTTACAGTGATGTCCATCTCTCCCTGTTGGTGTACATACAACAGCTACTTACAGTGATGTCTCTCTCTCTCTCCCTGCTGGTGTACATACAACAGCTACTTACTGTGATGTTTCTCTCTCCCTGCTGGTGTACATACAACAGCTACTTACAGTGATTTCCATCTCTCCCTGCTGGTGTACATACAACAGCTACTTACAGTGATGTCTCTCTCTCCCTGCTGGTGTACATACAACAGCTACTTACAGTGATGTCCATCTCTCCCTGCTGGTGTACATACAACAGCTACTTACAGTGATGTTTCTCTCTCCCTGCTGGTGTACATACAACAGCTACTTACAATGATGTCCCTCTCTCCCTGCTGGTGTACATACAACAGCTACTTACAGTGATGTCCATCTCTCCCTGCTGGTGTACATACAACAGCTACTTACAGTGATGTCTCTCTCTCCCTGCTGGTGTACATACAACAGCTACTTACAGTGATGTCCATCTCTCCCTGCTGGTGTACATACAACAGCTACTTACAGTGATGTTTCTCTCTCCCTGCTGGTGTACATACAACAGCTACGATGTCTCTCTCTCCCTGCTGGTGTAAATACAACAGCTACTTACAGTGATGTCTCTCTCTCCCTGCTAGTTTACATACAACAGCTACTTACAGTGATGTCTCTCTCTCCCTGCTGGTTTACATACAACAGCTACTTACAGTGATGTCCATCTCTCCCTGCTGGTGTACATACAACAGCTACTTACAGTGATGTCTCTCTCTCTCCCTGCTGGTGTACATACAACAGCTACTTACAGTGATGTCTCTCTCTCTCCCTGCTGGTGTACATACAACAGCTACTTACAGTGATGTCCATCTCGTCCTACTGGTGTACATACAACAGCTACTTAGAGTGATGACTCTCTCTCCCTGCTGGTGTACATACAACAGCTACTTACAGTGATGTCCATCTCGTCCTACTGGTGTACATACAACAGCTACTTACAGTGATGACTCTCTCTCTCCCCTGCTGGTGTACATACAACAGCTACTTACAGTGATGTCCCTCCCTCCCTGCTGGTGTACATACAACAGCTACTTACAGTGATGTCCATCTCGCCCTGTTGGCGTACATACATCAGCTACGAGTCCAGGATTCGAAATCAGCTGCGGGCAATGTGGAAGCCAATCGCTTTGCGTTGATTTCGATGGTATGAGACGTGGGCCGTTCAGAAAGCAATGGTCGACCAGCCTGGTACAAATACGTATTAGACAATTTTCAGAATTTTCAGGAAACTGTTTGTGAACGAAATGCAGTGAGGTAGGGGACGCCATCTCATCCCAAAGACCTAACACTTGACAATTGAACGTCAGTACTTGATGTGGGGTCAGTATTTGAGTATATGTGGTCAGTATGTGTGTATGCGTGGTCAGTATGTGAGTATGTGTGGTCAGTATTTGAGTATGTGTGGTCAGTATTTGAGAATGTGTGGTCAGTATTTGAGAATATGTGTTCAGTATTTGAATATGTGGTCAGCATTTGAGTATGTGTGGTCTGAATTTGAGTATTTGTGATCAGTATTTGAGTATGTGTGGTCAGTATTTGAATGTATGTGATCAGTATTTGAGTATGTGTGGTCAGTATTTGAATATATGTGGTCAGTATTTAAGTATGTGTGTTCAGTATTTGAGTATTTGTGGTCAGTATTTGAGTATGTGTGGTCAGTATTTGAGTATGTGTTGTCAGTATTTGAGTATGTGTGGTCAGTATTTGAATATATGTGGTCAGTATTTGAGTATTTGTGGTCAGTATTTGAGTATGTGCGGTCAGTATTTTAGTATGTGTGGTCAGTATTTGAGTATGTGTTAATTGTTTACAGTGGTTTCCATGTAGATTAGCTGGTAGCAGTCATCATCATCATGTCCCATCCATTCAGTTTCCAGCGGATTGTTACGTCATTTAATGTTGAGTTAATTGAGTAATGTTAGGAACCCACATCACAGCACTCTGGACATATGCGCTCCAGCCTTGACCTCACCAACCAGTGAAGAGTCCCAATATTAATCGTTTTATATCATCAAAGTATCGTGTGTATTTAAGCTGTATTATACTTAATTTGGCTGCTGTTTTCATATTGAATTGTTCTTTGATTTCATTATATATATATATATGTGTGTGTGTGTGTGTGTGTGTGTGTGTGTGCGCGCGCGCGCGTGCGTATGCAGTCATAATTTGCTGGCTGACTGACTGTTGGTATATAGTGATATCGCACGTCCTCCTGATCTCTTGAAATATTGAGATCGAGTATCTAACTTTCACGAACGAGGATGAAAATCAGGGTGTCATGCTTGCACGCTGCGCAGGATGAAATTACAGATGGAAATCGCCGGCCCTAAAGCAGCTGATCTGCAAAATTGTAAGGACAGAAAACCCACCAATGAGTAGACACTGCCCATTACCTTGGATGGAATCTGTCGAGGCAACAAAGCCTTTCACGAGGGCACACGTTCATCACATACGCTGACCTTTGGGGTACATAACACGAGGTGTGACTCACTGTCCTCGAAAGAGGCACTAAGTAGAACTTATTAGAACTTAAGTAGAACTTCTTGATAGAATAAAGCCTTATTCTTTAAAAAAAAAAAAAAAAACAGTCCCGAAGTAGGAGCTTATCCGTGATATGCTAGGATCATCACATTGTGAAGGCCTGAATATAGATGGGAATAGGTGGCCGGTCTTTCCCTCTCTTAAGGAACGACGAGTGCCGGCGTTAAACCCTCGCCCGACCGCGCTTATATCATTCATTATCAGCGTACTCCTGTAGCGATTACACTAACTCGAATGCTAACGCCTTGTGTTAGCCGTAGAATAATGAGCGGAAACGCCCAGTGCACGTACACGCGTGCCTGACATGATCTTCCTACCTGGTTTTGCAATATCTGTATAATGTAGAGAAATGGGCTCGTACTGCAACCACGTGACTTTAACATTAGTCTGGGATTCTATTTCATTCACAACTTCCATGTGAGAGCAGCCAGACAGCGTGGTCCGGAAGCAGAGTCTATTCGGGTGAGATGGCGGGAGCTCAGTGCGCATGCGCAGTACTCTCGGCTCAGCAGGAGAAGACATCCGGGTGCTGGCTTCCGATTGAGCGCCCGGATCCTCGTCACCGACTCTATTCTGCACTTTCTCCATTTTATCCACGCGCTCATCTGTTTTGGAGCTATTGGATAACAGCAACAAAAATGTAAATATGTAAATATTTTTAAAAAATTTAATTAAATAAATGGAATAAAATAGTACAGAGTGTGTACTTGTGTGTGTGACATGTGACGTTGTTGCTGGCATGCACTTGTGTGTGTGACATGTGAAGTTGTTGCTGGCATGCACTTGTGTGTGTGACATGTGAAGTTGTTGCTGGCATGTACTTGTGTGTGTGACATGTGAAGTTGTTGCTGGTATGTACTTGTGTGTGTGACATGTGAAGTTGTTGCTGGTATGTACTTGTGTGTGTGACATGTGAAGTTGTTGCTGGTATGTACTTGTGTGTGTGACATGTGAAGTTGTTGCTGGCATGTACTTGTGTGTGTGACATGTGAAGTTGTTGCTGGTATGTACTTGTGTGTGTGACATGTGAAGTTGTTGCTGGCATGTACTTGTGTGTGTGACATGTGAAGTTGTTGCTGGTATGTACTTGTGTGTGTGATATGTGAAGTTGTTGCTGGTATGTACTTGTGTGTGTGACATGTGAAGTTGTTGCTGGTATGTACTTGTGTGTGTGACATGTGAAGTTGTTGCTGGTATGTACTTGTGTGTGTGACATGTGAAGTTGTTGCTGGTATGTACTTGTGTGTGTGACATGTGAAGTTGTTGCTGGTATGTACTTGTGTGTGTGACATGTGAAGTTGTTGCTGGTATGTACTTGTGTGTGTGACATGTGAAGTTGTTGCTGGTATGTACTTGTGTGTGTGACATGTGAAGTTGTTGCTGGTATGTACTTGTGTGTGTGTGACATGTGAAGTTGTTGCTGGTATGTACTTGTATGTGTGACATGTGAAGTTGTTGCTGGTATGTACTTGTATGTGTGACATGTGAAGTTGTTGCTGGTATGTACTTGTGTGTGTGACATGTGAAGTTGTTGCTGGTATGTACTTATGTGTGTGACATGTGAAGTTGTTGCTGGTATGTACTTGTGTGTGTGACATGTGAAGTTGTTGCTGGCATGTACATGTATGTGTGACATGTGAAATTGTTGTTGGTATGTACTTGTTATTGGTGCATGTCTTTTTCGAGAAGCTGAGATCAACACCAGGTTGATTCTCTAGGCAATTTGCTTTCAGTAGGTAGCCATTGCCGGCTTCGTGGCTTAGAGGTTATGACTTTTCTCCGTAATCTCGTATACTCTCGTGGGTAACGTGATGACGGTGAGAATCAGCAGTGGTTCGAATCGCATCGGTAACTTACGGGGTATGTGAACCGGCCGCTCAGAAAGCAATGGCAAACTACTGAGCATAATCTTGCCAAGAAATCAACATACAGCTGAAAGATGCTGGTGTTGACAGCGATGTCCTGTAAAGGATATGCAAAAAAAAAAGAAGGTAGCCATTGCTTTCTGAACGAGAAGACAAGGCAAGTCCAACTTAAAATCGGTGTTGGAATTGAACGCCCTCCCCCGCCACCAGCGTACAGGAAGTTTATGAGCTATTGTCGGACAACCATTCAATACTATCATGTTAGCTACGAAAACTGATCAAACAACACAAAATAAACAAAATATCATTCTCCAAAGAAAAGAATAAAAGCCCATACAATAATTATAAAAATTAAAGAGGAAGGAAAAGAGTGAAAAATACAGTTTCACCGCGCTGCTCTGTGTTAACAAACCTACGACGCTATTTTGCGCCAGTATAGCCGTCACACAAAGTGAACGGTCGGCTTTTCATCAAAGTGGGGGGGGGGGGGGGGGGAGAGACATCTCAATTAGGGACCACCACAAGACCAAAGTTAAAGAGGAACGTAGTGGTGTTAAATTCCTGCGTGATAAAATGGTGAAACCATGGGTTAACGCCTAGTCCATGCTTAGCGGAGATGGGCAGCCGGGAAAACGTGTGAAGATGTCGCAACCGGAGGCCATAGGGGCCACATGCCCGGCGGCTATGTGCAATATAGAGATAGAGAAATCCCCACAGGGAAGACGAGTGTAGAGAGAAGATGTGAGTGTATGGCGTAACGTTGAACGCTTCTTCGAGCGGTGAAACGAAAGCATGGTTCAGACACACGGTACACCATGCCAATCAAATGGATTAACAGGTAAAGTCACAATCCATAGTAAAAGTATTGGGGGAGATATTGTTCCAGGTAATTTTCCAAAGTGAAAAAGAGGAGGAGTTAAAAGAAGATTGGACATAGGTAATTACCCCAAGTGAAAAGAGGAGGAGAAAAGACTGAAATCACATCGAAGTCGAAAACAGTATTAAAACTACGGGCATTCTCAACAAAGTCGGAGATGCAAACGCACGTATAGTATACACGGGAAGCCAATGTGGTGAGATATTAACATCTCGTGCTTCAGTAAGAAATCTTGCGAGGAATTTCCTAGCTATGAACTCAGGTAATACCAAGATATTATTTTGATCATTTTATCTTGTGGTCTGACGCCTACTTGACTTTTCTGTTTCTGTGTACACTCCCAAACTTAAAGCTTATGGATTTTCTTTGTGCTTGTTGTTCACGCTCTATGCTTTACTGTTTCACTGTGAAATTTGTTTTCTGATTTGTTGTACGTGATAATCTGGAGAAATCCAACATTATAAAAGTCACGTGAGTGTGTGGGTTATTCGTGTACAGGAATTATATTTAGATTCATCCTGTATGAGGTCGACAAACGTTGGAGACTGACACCTCGGGAGAAATTCCCGAGGGTGATCAGTCTATAGATGGCGTCCAAAATAACGTCGTTTATTTGGACCACCACTGTGAATGCCTACCAAGATTGGTGCGAAACCACTTTGAAGGATAAATGTCATCATTTCACCATGTCTGTATGAGGATATCTGCACGAGGATAGACAAAGGACTTAAGACACTCATTCATCCAGATAGGGTAGTAAAGGCCTATGATGTTCGCCAGGGATGTACAACTAAATCTCTTCAGACAGACAGTGTGAAACAGAGAGAGAGTAAATGAGATGAACTTAGATAAGAAAAACTAATCTATATAGGGTTGTGTGAATACGTGTGTATGCTCTCAACTAGATACGTTTTGTGAATGTATACATGTGTGTGTGTGTGTGTGTGTGTGTGTGTGTGTGTGTGTGTGTGTGTGTGTGTATATATATATACACCATCATCATCATCATCAACATCATCATTGGCACCTTGCCGTCTTGACAGACGATAGTCTGTGCTTCACAAAGGCATAATAACTATTACCCATGGCGGTAGCGAATGTGACTGATAAGGCCAATTCGCGCTGATAATGTTCGTCCACAGTGGGTGCGTGTGAACACGTGGTCATTTCCACCATCATGCACCATCTTAAGTATCACACGCTCGGTGTGTGACTTATCTGCAATAATTTTCTCCTTTGTCTTTATTCCATTTCTGATGTTTGCCCTCCATGCAACACGTTCATTGGCGACTTGCTCCCAATGTGCATTATCAATACCTGTCCTGTGTCAATCATGTTTCCGCTTACACACATCTTTGTATGGTAGTAGAGGCAGACCCTGAGATCTCTTACCCATCTGTAATTCACCAAAAAGATGTCCTTTGGTTTTATACCATCATCCATCCTCCTAAGATGTCCTATCCATCTAAGTCTACGAAGACTGAGCATTGAATGAACCGTCACACAACCTGATCTTTCCAATACTTCAGTATTTGTGATTTTGTCTTGCCACTTAATACCAAGAATTCTTCGCAGACACCGCATATGAAAGCTGTTTAAACGTTTCTCTTGGTGTGAATAAGTTGTCAAAGCTTCACTGCCATAAAGAAGAGTACTAAGGACACAGGCTTGGTAGACAAGGAATTTTATTTTTGCAATAAGCTTCCTGTTCTCCCAGACTCTTTTCCTTAACCTGTTCAATGTTGTTGCTGCTTTACCAATCCGGATGTTGATTTCCTGATCGAGGGATAATTTGCTATGTATTACTGAATCCTAGATATGCAAAATGCTCTACCATTTCTAGTTCGGCGTCGTCAATAAAGATTGATGGTACCCCAAACGCACCTTGTGACATAATTTGTATCTTCTTTTTGCTAATTAGTTACATCAAATTCAGAACAAGCATTGGATAATGCAGATAGTAAACATTGCAATTCTTCCTCAGAGTGGGTCGTAACTGCAGCATCATCTGCAAAGAGCAACTCTCTGATCAGTACCCTCCTAATTTTGGTCTTGGCCTTCAATCTGTGAGCATTGTAGAGGCCGCCACCTGAGCGTGAGTGAATGTATATACCACCATCCTGATCACGAAAGGCATATTTCAGTAGAAGTGAAAAGTATATTCCAAAGAGGGTGGGAGCTAGTACACAACCTTGCTAACTCCACTCTTGATTTCAAACTCTTCAGAAGTTGCACCATCAAACTTGATTATACCCTTCATGCCTGTGTGGAACGATTCCACAATGGACAGAAGAGTTGGTGGGCAGCCAATCTTCTTCAGTGCCTTGAACAGACCCTCACGACGAAGGTCGATGAAGGCAATAAACAGTGGTTGATTTCTTCTTCTTCTTTTCGTTCATCCGGAGTGTTTTTTCAGATGTGATTGCGGTGTGTCTGTTATGCGCCCTTGGGCCGAAACCCGTAGGCCAACACATCGACTTTAGCGTGCTTTTTTGACCAGGTAGCATTCCTGGGAGACTCTCACTTTTGTGGTGCCATCTACAACCATGCTGGCCAAGTTAGAACGGTCGAAGACAACGGTCATCCCTCAAAGGAAGGCAGGGACAGTCCATAGCATTTTCCGCCATCCAAGGTTGCTTCCATAGTTGCAGGGCCGACACATAACGCCCTGGTTCTGGGCTAGCCGAGGGAATCGTCACGTCCTGCTCATGGCTGCTTTAAATCCTCACTTCAATATATTGGTCATTTCGTTTGCCCCGGGCCATTCCCGCACAAACCAGACAGGTTTGCAGACGGTATCCACTCAGCGAGTTTTCGGACATGTGCTTGTCGTTGCGCCCGTCAGAGCTGTTCCAGGCACGACAGACATTCGGAAAACTACCTAGTCAGAGCTGTTCCGAACATGAGCGGCATTCGGAAACTAGGTAGTCAGAGCTGTTCCTAGCACGAGAGACATTCGGACGAGACATTTCACTCGGACGTAAATGCGTAGTGTCAATTTTTAGTTTGCCACCCGTAGGACGACACTTCCGGCTTCCGGCGGGCATTTTTTAATGAGGTTAGCCTTCCTCGGGTTTCGAGACTCTTGTTTCGGCTTCCACACAGCAAGCTTTCGCTTCGGGCTGCCACGTAATGGATTCGCAAGACAGGCTTTCCATTTCGTGTCAACGAGACAATTTTCCACCTTTGACTACACTCACTCCATGAGTGTGGTTACAGACTATCGGAGTCTGCGAGACGTGCGACCGAGGTGTTTTTCCATCTTTTGTACTCACTCACGAGGTAGGCTACATGTGCTGCCGGCTCAGCACCTTACCTCCGTGCGTCTGTGGGCGAGTAACGGTCAGGCCCTTTCATCCGGGGATACCTCATATCCCCCAGCTAAGAGCCATCGAACGAATCTGCGCCGAGCATGTAGCGTTCTCAGCACATCATCACAATTTTGATGTAGGTCTGTGTCGGCCAGGCTCTCACTTCCGAGAGTTTATGGCTTAGAGACGTTCAGCCATACACCTCGGATGGGAGCCTTGTGCCCGGACTGAGATTTAGGGATCGTTTGCCTGATTATTTGTCGCAATGAGAATATCATATCAATAGTAGACCGGTTCTGTCGAAAGCCACACTGTGACTCGGGGTAGACTTGATCTCCTAAGACTTGAAGTCTTTCAAATACTTTTCCAAACAATAGACAGAATGACAGACAGAATATATATATATATATATATATATATATATATATATATATATATATATATATATATATATATATATATATATATTCATTGGCACCTTGCCGTCTTGACAGACGATAATTTGTGCTTTAAAAAGGCATAATAACTTTTATCTATAGCGGTAGCAAATGTGACTGATAAGGCCAATTTGCGCTGTAAATGTCCGTTCACAGTGGGGGAATGTCATTTCCACCATCATGCACCATCTTACGTCTCAAACGCTCGGTATCTGCAATAATTTTCTCCTTTGTCTTTATTCCATATCTGATAGTTGCCCTCCATGCAACACGTTCAGAGGCGACTTGCTCCCAATGTGCATTATCAATGCCTGTATCAATCATGTCCCGCTTACACACATCTTTGTATGGTAGTAGAGGCAGACCCTGAGATCTCTTACCCATCTGTAATTCACCAAAAAGATGTCCTTTGGTATTCTACCATCATCCATTCTACTAAGATGTCCTATCCATCTAAGTCTACGAAGACTGAGCATGGAATGAACCTGTCACACAACCTGATCTTTCCAATACTTCAGTATTTGTGATTTTGTCTTGCCACTTAATACCAAGAATTCTTCGCAGACACCGCATATGAAAGCTGTTTAAATGTTTCTCTTGGTGTGAGTAAGTTGTCCAGGCTTTCACTGCCATAAAGAAGAGTACTAAGGACACAGGCTTGATAGACAAGGACTTTTGTTTTGGCAGTAAGCTTCCTGTTCTCCCAGACTCTTTTTCTTAACCTGTTCATTGTTGTTGCTGCCTTACCAATCCGTATGTTGATTTCCTGATCTAGGGATAATTTGCTATTTACCACTGATCCTAGATATGTAAAATGGTCTACCATCTCTAGTTCGGCGTCGTCAATAAAGATTGATGGTACCCCATGTGCACCTTGTGACATAATCTGTGTCTTCTTTTTGCTAATTGTTAAACCAAATTCAGAACAAGCATTGGAGAATGCAGATAGTAGACATTGCAATTCTTCCTCAGAGTGGGTCGTAACTGCAGCATCATCTGCAAAAAGCAACTCTCTGATCAGTACCCTCCTAATTTTGGTCTTGGCCTTCAATCTCTGAGCATTGTAGAGGCCGCCATCTGAGCGTGAGTGAATGTATATACCACCATCCTGATCACGAAAGGCATATTTCAGTAGAAGTGAAAAGTATATTCCAAAGAGGGTGGGAGCTAGTACACAACCTTGCTTAACTCCACTCTTGATTTCAAATTCTTCAGAAGTTGCACCATCAAACTTGATTATACCCTTCATGCCTGTGTGGAACGATTCCACAATGGACAGAAGAGTTGGTGGGCAGCCAATCTTCTTTAGTGCCTTGAACAGACCCTCACGACTGACCAAATCAAATGCCTTTGTGAGGTCGATGAAGGCAATAAACAGTGGTTGATTCTGTTCACGGCATTTTTCTTGCATTTGTCGCAATGAGAATATCATATCAATGGTAGACCGGTTCTGTCGAAAGCCACACTGTGATTCGGGGTAGACTTCATCTCCTAGGACTTGAAGTCTGCGCAGAACAATTCTGGCAAATACTTTTCCAACAATACACAGAAGTGAGATACCCCTATAGTTGTTGCAGTCGCTCCGATCGCCCTTGTTCTTGTACAGTGTTATGATGCTTGAATCTTTGAAATCCTGTGGGACTTGTCCTTCTCGCCAGCATAGCTCTATTAGCTGGTGGATCTGTAGAGTGAGTGTGTCTTGCCCACTCCTGATAACCTCTATTGGAATCCCATCCTTACCTGGAGCCTTGCCAGATGCAAGTTCATTTATAGCACACTTAACTTCTGTTATGGTGGGAAGTGTGTCCAGGTGGTCAAGAGTTGGTAGAGCCTCTATGGCGTTGAGGGCATCATCCGCTAGTTTGGTCTCACTTGAGTAAAGCTCCAAATAGTGCTCTACCCATCTGTCCATCTGCTGTTTCTTATCAGTGATGATTTCTCCAGTCAAGGTTTTCAATGGTGCACTTCTTTTGATCACTGGACCACATGCTTTCTTTATTCCTTCATACATGCTTCTTATGTTTCCCTTATCACTTGCGATTTGAATGGACTCACATAACTTGATCCAATAATCATTTGCACACTGCCTGGCAGCCTTTTGCACATCCTTCCTAGCTTGCCTTAGCTCACTCAGAGTGTTACGCGTTGGTCTTTCCTTGTTTCTTAAGAGAGCTTTCTTCTTCTTATCAATCAAGGGCTGCAGAGTCTCGGCTGTTTGCCGCAAACCAGTCCTGCCTCTTATGATCCACAGTGCCGTAAACCCCTACGGCAGTTTTATAAAGAGTTTCCTTAATTTGACCCCACTTTTCATTTACTGTACAATTTTCTGGTGTATCAGTGAAAGCGTCTTCAAGTTGCTGTTGAAACTGAAAGCACTTTTCAGGATCGTGAGTGTTAATAATATTAATCCTGGGGCTAGATTTGTGTTTAGCTGTGTAGATTCTCTTTGGTCTCAGTCTAACCCTTGCAACAACCAAAGAATGATCCGTATCACAGTCAGCACTGTGGTAACTTCGAGTCAATGATATATGGTTCAGATGTTGTCTCCGTGTGATGATGAAGTCCAGCTGGTGCCAATGGCCGGATCTTGGATGTTTCCATGTGACCTTATGCATCTCTTTTGTTTTAAAAAAGGAGTTTGTAATACATAGGTCATTACTGGTGCAATGCTCCAGCAGCCTTTGCCCATTTTCATTCATGCGACCGATGTTGTATTTTCCAAGGCACACTGGCCATGAACTCGAGTCCTTGCCCACACGAGCATTGAAATCCCCGAGCATATAAATGTAGTCAGATTTTGGAACTGCCTTGATCACCGAGTCTAACTCCTCATAGAACGAATCCTTCACATCATCAGAGGAATCGAGTGTCGGTGCATATGCAGTAATAATGGTGGCAAACCCACAAGAGGTTGCCAAGCGCAGGGATAATAGTCTTTCATTTCCTCCTGCTGGAATTTCAATCATTCCCAGTAGCGAATTCTTCACTGCAAAGCCCACACCGTGTTGCCTTTTTTCTGCCTGCCCTCTACCCTTCCAAAAAAGGTGTAATTGTTTTCCCTGAGTGACCCTTCCTCAGCGAGGCGAGTCTCCTGCAGGCCAGCAATATCAATGTTAAGACGATTGAGTTCGGCATCAATCACAGCCGTTTTTCTCACATCGTGAATATTGGTCAAGTCAGTGGAAAATCCTGGACACATGGTACTCACGTTCCAGGTTGCAAGCCGTAGCTTGAGGTTTCTATTTTTATTTTTGTTTGTACCTGGTGCATTGGTTTTACAGCCTGCGATTCAGATTTTGTCCTAGCCCCAAGCACCCATTGAAGCAGGCAGGCTGTGGCGGATCAGCACCCAATTGGCCGGGGGCTGCCCAGCTTGAGGCGGGCGGTAGCTGATCAGTGACACCTGTAGGTGTCTCCCACCGTCAGAGGCAACGCGTGGCGCCCCATGTCTACGCCAATTGACAGGGACTTATAACCCGTAACAGTTGCCTCTCGCTTTGATTCCGAGACCAGTTAAGACCAGGGATGGAGTTATTGCCTCTCCATAGCACAATGCCTGGGCTAAAATATAGAGATCATGTGTTGCCCATGCAGCATGATCCCTCTCTCGGCCTGCCTAGTTCACTCCAGAGGAAAGGTAACACCCCTACATCTGGAACAAGACAAGCTGCAGAAGCTGCCGGATCAGCAAAGCAATGCTCTAACTGTCCGCCTGTCGGAGCTTCGATCCTAGACCAGCCGCCAACCAAGGCTTAGGGCCTGGTCTGCCCTGCCATGACATTTTGTCTTTAGCTTGCATTTCCTCGCACCAGGGTAAGGCTTGTACCCTCCCAATTGCGCTCTTCCGCCCGAAGCCGTTGGCACAATGTGGGGTGTCAGGTTTGGTAAGCGCCGCCCAACGTTCGGCGCTAACAGAAAGCAGGTAGTACCGTCAACTGTTATACGGTAGCTCAGTCATATCTGACTAAGACCTGACACATCGCTGGCGGCTCAGTTCCAACTCTTGACTCGGTATCTCTGGGAACTGTGTGAACGCAACTAGAGGTGCACATGTATTCACTTGTCAATGAACCATACATAGCGGGAGTCTTAGTGTCGTTGATAGGGAGCTACGCTGATAGTGTATTGAGTACGATCGAACGAGAATTCCACGCTTGCTTTCCTCATCTCGCTCAGTGAGGGAGAGACTGGCCAAGATTTTCTCCTGGCACTCAGGCCTACAACATATGAAGGCCCTATCACATTACAAAACCATAACTGTGAGAGTATTTGGGACATGTTAGGAATAACACTTACCGGTGCTCGGGCGACTGGAGTCTCCCCTGAGCCGGCTCTGAAGGTTGCTGGGACTTGAAACTGACCTTGTGCTGCGTGGTCTTGTGGGCCGTGGCCTGGAACTTGCCTTTGCTGCTTTGACTCATCGCTGGTTTTTGAGCAACTTTAAAACCGTGGCATTTTAAAACTGGGGCAGAAGAACCACCACACGAATGGTTTGCGAAGTACGGATAGCCCGTTTCCTCGCCTGATTTCGGTGGCCTGATCAACGTTTCCAGGAAATGTGGGACTGTGTCTTCGGCGTCATCCTTTCCAAAGAAGTAACTTTCATTGTATATGATCCCGCTGGGCACCAGCCTCTCGCTGCGTGTCTGTTGCTGAAACAGGTGGCTGTCGTGGCCGGTATCGTGTTGATGATTCTGTTTTCTCAACGAACTCCCAAAGTGAAAATGGGTTGAAATGGGACCTGGATGTACGTCGTCTGGTTGGTGTGCCTGTGAGCTATCGTTGATTTCCTGCCTCAGTGGTTGCGTTTCATTCCTCATTTCTTCATCGCCTGCGTTGTCTGCAAGTTGGATATATATATATATATATTGTGTGTGTGTGTGTGTGTGTGAGAGAGAGAGAGAGAGAGAGAGAGAGAGAGAGAGAGAGAGAGAGAGAGAGAGAGACACACACACACACACTGATATCTCTATTAGTGTTCGTAATTTGTATATTGCATTATTTCTAACTTTTCCTTCCAAAAATCTATACTGTTCTTCACTAATTTACATTTTTATTTTCTGTCTTGTGGTTGTCATTATAATTGTGAGTAGAAGTTGAGTGACATGCACTATAATGTTAGTTATTTGCGTATCCTTTACAGGATGTTGCAACCAGCTCCAGCATTGTTTGGCTTTTTGTGATTCCTGGGCAGGTTTACGTTCAGTAGTTTGCCATTGCTCTCTAAACGACGGGCACTTATACCATTGTGCGGAAACCAGCGCACGGCCATCTGCTGCCAAATCGCCCACAGCTATGTTTAGAACGCAGTATGAGGGATTACAAATTGCATTCGCAACCCCTTGCCCACAGTGCCTGCGCTGTTAATTGTAAGAAAATATGTCAGTTGAATTACTTTAGAGTTACAAATACAGATTTCAGTTGAATTGCTCCTGGTCTTTGGAGTTACAAATACATATTTCAGTAGATCACTCGGCATGTATACACTATTTAAAATGTCATTTCACTTTGTTGCTAATATTTCTACTTCAAATTCTCCCAGTGTTTCTAATTCTTCACTTGTGATTCCGTCTAGTTCGACTGCTTTTCTTTTCTTCATATATTTGATAGCGTCCCTGTCTTCTTCTTTTACACTAGGTGGAACTTCTAAGTTACGTCGTTCTGTTAATTCTTCCATTTCTCCAACATAGAACTCGTTATGTACTCATTCCATGTCTTTATTATAGTAATTTCTCCCAGTAATAGCATGACTTTCTGTTTTCAAATATCCTTTATTTAAATTTGTTCTTCTTCTTTTCAGTTTCGTGATTTATCTGTGCATCTTTAACACTATCCTTAAAGAATGTAATTCAGTTTTATTGTACAGCACATTCATTCAGTTGCATGTCCTTTGCAGAACTTCGCTCCCATAACAACCTTCCGGAAAATCTCTCGATTATAAGCAAGATGCCCCGCGTCTGATACACCCATCTGGAGATCATCCGCCACATCCTGCACCCATCTTCTCTTTGGCCTTCCTCTTCCTCTCTCCCCAGGCATATACCCCTCCATTATTGTTCTCTCCAAACTTTCGTGACGTTTCAAGTGACCAAAATATTTCAGTTTTCTTCGTTTTGTCGTCTTTAATAGCCAACCTTCTTCAATATTCAGCTCTTGAAGTATGGATGCATTTGTTCTTTTCTTTACCCAAGATATTCTTAGAACTTGTCTATAACATTTATATTCAAAGGCATTTATGCGCTGTTCAGTTTGTTTAGTAAGTGTCCAGGTCTCACAGGCATATGTTGCAATGGGAAAGATGCGTGCTCTTAAAAATCCAACTGCCTTTCCTTATCTATGCATATCTCTTGTGACATCTTGTTGTAAATACACAGAAATCTTATGTTTGTTCTAGCACAGCTAGATTAACCTATTTTCTTTTGCCTTTTAACATGTATCTCTTATTTCCTTATCATATCATATTCTTGTTTGTTATTTTCACTTTGACTTCTTTTGTCTGTCAAAGATTTCTTCAGCCTTCCAGTTTTTTCCATATTTTTGTTTCCTCCCTCTGGTAATATTTATTGGCTATTTTGATGCAATCGCAGTTCTCATTGTTCATGTATAGGCGGTATTTTAGCTATTGCATTGTGACTGTATTTTTACAATCACTCAGTATCGCTCATGCATTTCTTTATCTGATTTTAGAATATCTTTATCGTCTCATGTTCTTAACCGCTTTGCTTCTTTTCTTTAATTTTACTTTTATTTGGCCACATGGTGGTACGTTATCACTGTTACAGTCATTACCAGGCTTTGTCTTAAAATTTAGCAATACATTTCTAAATCGTTTATTAATAAGTTATTAATAAGTGTTATATAGAACCTGTTTTACTGTATGGCAGTAAATCTTGTAATAAATTAGGAAGAACTTAGAAACAACAGTGATGTGGTTCCTGAGACAAATGTTGCGAATTACGTGGACTGACAGAGTAGCTAACAAAGATTGCGGGAAAGAGGCTAATGAAACTAGAACACTATATACAACAATGAGAAAGAGACAAACAGCTTTCTTTGGTCATGTGATGAGAAGAGAGACATTGGAGAACATCGTGACGAATGGAAAGATCGAGGGGAAGAGAGGCAGAGGCAGACCAAGAGGTATGATGATGCATGGACTGAGACCGTGGCATGAAGGAGTATTATCAACAGAGTTGATCCAGAACACCAAAGACCGAGATCTGTGGAGAGACATGAACACCTACGCCAGCTGGCAGGGCACTTGATGATGATGATGATGATGATGATGATGATGATGATGATGATGATGATGATGATGATGATGATGATGATGATGTAATCAATTTGCTTAAATATTTTCGTATCGGAACTTCCCCGTGTGTCCAGTCGCCTTTTATGGTACTTAAACCAGATGTTTCCAATCAACATATCGTTTATTTGTGCCCATTCTGTTCGTTTTTATTTCATTTCCATTTCTTGTTCCAAACTATAGTCCTCCACTAAATAGCCGATTATTTTCTTTCCTACTTTTCCATTGAAATCCCAAAGTATTATTTTTATTTCGTGCGATTTAGTTTGAGATATCGACATTTCCACTTCCTCATAAATTTGCAACATTTCTTTATCACTATTACTTCTTGTTGTAAAAACTTGTATAATATTTATATCTACCGGCTTACCTATCATGTTTGCCATACTAAGTCTATGTGAAATATTCCAATAATCATTAATAGATTTAGTTGTTTCTTCATCAAACAGTAGTCCTACTCCTTTTTCATGTTCATCACCGCTTGAATATATTATTGTGTCTTTGTCGGTTGCTACTTTACCAGATCCTCTCCACTTCATTTCACGCATACCTAGGATAATCAATTCCCGTTTTTCATTTCTTTCATTACATTTCTTATCTCATATAGTGTCCTGACATTCCACATTCTCATTTGAAAATTATTCATTTTAGTTTTGCCATCAGTAGCTT
This sequence comes from Cepaea nemoralis, assembly GCA_014155875.1. Classification (NCBI taxonomy): domain Eukaryota; kingdom Metazoa; phylum Mollusca; class Gastropoda; order Stylommatophora; family Helicidae; genus Cepaea; species Cepaea nemoralis. The sequence continues at coordinate 195,383 of JACEFZ010002480.1, read as the reverse complement.
GATGACGGTCTAAAATAACAGGTAGCTCATAAAAGTCCCTTCTAGACTAGGTTGTCTGATTCAGATTTGCGAACATTGATAACAACTTGGGAGGATAATGTGGTGGTTTCCCCTTGACTTCCACGTCCAAATGGGGATATTTTACTTCTGCTTTTGACAACAATGTCCGATTGTCAAATCAAGTCACTTATCCCAGTTGATACTCGTTCCCCAAGGCAGCGATTGTCGCTGGTGATCTTTTCCCCATCCTCTAACACTTGGAGGTGCAGTTGGGGTATTCCCTGTCTCGAGTAATGGGGCGATGGGGGAATTTCCCAATCTCTCCAGCATTTTTGAGGAGAGAGAGAGAGAGAGAGAGAGAGAGAGAGAGAGAGAGAGAGAGA